>JANHAO010015101.1:0-15002 GCA_026873985.1 Saraca asoca | reverse complement strand
CTTGGCAATTAACAATTTATAGTGCATTTGTAGTTGATGCAAGAGGTCAGAGAACTGAAGGCTTTCAAGGCTACACAAACTGAGAAGAATAGTTACCTGGAGCAGAAGCTGGTACTGTTTGCTATGCTGTATATGCTAATGTTTGCTATATTTCATTACTTATTTTCATCCCTAAAATATATGTTTATTTCTGGCATGCATTTCTATTGTATATCATGTTAAACTGAACAGTATGTAACATTCTCTCAATCTTGCTCATCCAAGGTTCTTGTTATGCATCTCTAGTTATCATCACCATATTAAATCTGAAACTTTTGCTGCTGTTTGAAGTCTGCATTAGCAGTTGCTTGGATAAGTCTCATCAAATGTTCTTTGGCATGGTGAATCTCTACATGAGTGACAGTTAATGTAACATTACTGGAACTTCAATTGCCACTGACTTGTGAATTGAGAGAGAAATCTTGATGAATTGATTCCTCCCTGCCTCAAGTTTGTTCTATCACTCTGCAAAAGAAATTAGTAAAAAGGCAAAAATTTTGTAAAAATGTTGGAGATAAATATATGCTGAAGACTTCTATATGTAAATTGTAAATGGTGTTTTGCATAGCGACAGACATGGCAAGATTTGAACCACACATCATAAGCAAAGAAAAGGTGGGACCCATTATAAGCTACATGTGTCACTCATTGGAGAACTCTTTGGTTGTAAGTATTGGTAGCACAATATATGGAATTCTTCACCTAATGATGTTGCAGTTTTATGAAAGAGACTAGAAGTTGCTACAGAATACAACAATCTCCAGTAGAATACTTTCAGCATATTGAATTTGTTCAGATAGAATTGTATCTGTGAATCGTACATTGCCTTCTTGAATTCTAGTTTACTTATCACAGACCGTCTGTTTCCTAATTTCAAATTTTAACTTAGCAGATCCACTATGTTCTTAGAGCAAAAAAGTATTGCAGTAGCAATATTTATATGACTAGATCTTTAGAGGAAAACTGATGATAATTTTGGTTATGAACTATGTAGTATTAATAAATGGTGTGATGAAAAGAAAAAAAAATAGACTATTGCTGTTTGAGAATGTGTGGCAGAGAAGATTAAACTTGTTATATGAGAAGTTGAATAAGAAGTTATAACTGAACTGATTAACTATTTATGTCACGTGTGGAATTTACCCCAGTGGTATTGAAACTCACAATTATCTTTTAGATGAACTTCAGATATCTTTGGTCATATTCTTGGTTTGTATATCCCATATTGTTTGCTATATAACCTATAGCTCTTTTCCATATCATTTTGGACTAACTTTTTTAATCATTCCAGATTCAGGCAGAAATGGAAATTCAACATCTAAAAGATCGTTGTTTGATGTTAGAATCTGCATGTAATCTTTCTGTGGCACATGTTGAGAAGATGGCTATCCAGCCATCTGCTGAGCTATGTTTAGACCCGAAAGAATCCTTTTTCTTAATAGGAGGCTTTGATGGAGAATCATTGTTAGACACAATGGATTTATACTGTCCTTCTATGAATGTGATCAAATCTCTTGGAGCTATGAGCTTAGCTCGCTCATATGCTTCAGCTGTACAGTTGAATGGGGACATTTATGTATTTGGTGGTGGAAGTGGTTTTAATGAATGGTATGACACAGGTATGAAATCCTGAGTTTTTAAAACTGTTCTAGCTATAATAGCACTCATTGCACTGACATTACACATGCATTGCACTAATTTCAATTAAATGTACTTCAAAGATGTTATATATTAAAATCAATTCATTTATTATAAATAAAAATGTTTTTTTTTTTACTATTTTTGTTCAATAAATAAGAGTAATTCATTTTTTGAAAAATGTTACATAATTATAATGTTACAATATAATACAAAGACACAATAATATTGTATAGATTCTTCTAATGGCATGAAGCTTTTGCTTATTTTCCTATCATTTGTCTATGTAGTTGAATCATATAATCCAACTAACAATCAGTGGACATTGTGTACACCACTGAATCAAAAGAAAGGAAGTTTGGCTGGAGCTCCTTTGAACAACAAAATATTTGCTATTGGTGGTGGCAATGGAATTGAAAGCTTATCAGATGTTGAGATGCTTGATTTAGACATTGGACGTTGGATCTTTACACGCTCAATGATGCACAAGGTAAAATATATAAAATTATTAGTGTTGTAAGATTTTGTGGTGCTATCAATGATAGACATTCAAGTGATGGAGTGAGAGGCAAGGTATAATGATGCACAACTGCAAAATCCCTTATATATTTTTATCTATTGGCACTTGTATAATGACATCAAATATTAAGGCACCCAGGCCGCTCTTATATTACAGAATAATTAATTGAATGATTTAGTGCTGAATTTGCCTTTTATATTTCAGAGATTTGCTCTTGCTGCAGTGGAACTCAATGGTGTGATTTATGCTACTGGTGGCTTTGATGGAAATGACTATTTGCAGTAAGATTTTACCTTCAATTTCTTTCAAGCTAAAATCTTTCAAGTCATTGATATGATAATAACTTGTATAAATAGACCACTTCATATAAATTCGTGTATGCATCGTGATACAGTGTTTCTGGCAAATGGCGGATACTTAAACATCCATTCGGATCTGTCTTTGGAAAATCAATTAGCTTTGTAATAGTGATTTTATGTCAAGCTGTGCTGGATTTATATGTGTGTATATCTTACTGTTTGTTGTATTTAACAATCTTGCAGCTAATTGAGTTGTTCACATATTTTATCTAGTTTATTTTTAGAATAAATAGACAGAATGGTATGGCTAATATGCATATACCTACATCATTTAGCCACAACTCATTCTCTCGGAAATGCTTGTTAAAAAGGCATTTAGCAACAAACATAAGCTGCAACTGGCTGTAAAAATATGACAATGCATTGGCACTTTGCAATCCCCTGCTGTGTTTTCTTTTTGATTAGGGACACAATGGTCCATGGAATAATAATAAAAGCCTAATAAAATAGCTTTTGTTTCTGATTAGGGGTCAAACATTCTCATTTTGGTTATATTAGAAAAAACCTTCATCTACAATTTCTATGAAAAGGAAACATATAGTAGAGGTGTTTGGTGTCTATTAGAAGCTTTACAGGGTTTAAGCACTCTGGTCGGCATATATCATTAAGCAGCATCTGAACAACTGTTGATCTTGGGTTGATATATTTGTGTGTATATCTTAATCTGATTGACATTTGCACATAACTTACAGGTCTGCAGAAAGATTTGACCCCCGGGAACATTCTTGGACCAAGATGGCAGACATGAATACAAAGCGGGGTTGCCACTCATTAGTTGTTCTCAATGAGAAGTTGTAAGTTCTACTTTCTTTTGTCTCCCCCATTAATTACTTTCAATTCTCATCTTATTGATGATGAAAGGGTGACTTGCACAAGTGTCCATCATTAGTTAGGGTGCCTTGCGCAAGTATCCATCATTATAACTAATGTATCACTTAAATATGCCGGATGATTTTGAGAAATTCAACTGAACAATAATCAGGTGTTGGTCACACAGCAAATATTTCTCTCTTCAAGTTGCCCTACATAATTTCTAAACTGAGGGAATTTTTTTTCTAGAATATTACAGTAATTGTTCATAAGACTGTAAAAATCAAACCATTTCGAAAAGAATTAAATGGTCAGTATCATGGTTAAATTGTTGTATAAAGTTCTGCTATTTTAGCTCCAGGCTTCCCTTCTGTAACTTTCAGTGCAAGACGTGTCAGTAAGATGTTTACATTTACTTTGTAGGTATGCTTTGGGTGGCTTTGACGGAGAAACAATGGTTCCAACTGTCGAAGTGTATGATCCTCGTCTTGGGACATGGATGATGGGGGAACCAATGATTCAATCTAGGGGATATTCGGCTGCTGCAGTTGTCAATGAATCCATTTATATAGTTGGTGGGGTTAAGGCTGGTGAGAACATAGTGGATACGGTAAGTACATGTATTAAAAGTCATATTTGCTTCTGGTATTTCAGTGAGGACTAGCCTCACTTCTATATTGAATAAACTAATGACAGGTTGAGATTTATAAGGAAGGTCAGGGATGGAAAGAAACAGGGACAAGTGCAGTTGGCAAAAGATGTTTCATGTCAGCTATTGCCCCTTTAGTCATTTAGCAACAGAACGGTGATCGGATTGATCGGATAAAGTAACTGAATGACAGACTTGGTCGTATATTGGTTCTTCATCATAGCCATAGTTTTTTCACAAGTCATAGGATATGCAGAAGTGCTGGATTGACTGTGAAATGAATTCTTCCTTTTGTTGCCATTGGTTTTGCAGTTAGTCAGTTGGAAATGCCATTTGCCTCTGCTAGTTTTGTATAAGGTGGAATTTGATATGAAACATGTTTGTTGCAAGTGCTGAATGTGTTCATAAGAAGTTAGAATGAGTATTATTGCATGTAAGTTGTTCAGTTGTTAGGCAGTTGATTTGTTGTCATTTTAAATCAACTTAATTTGATGCTGTCTATGTGTTTTTAGCAGTTGAACTAGTCGACATGGTAATAATGGTGGGCATTATGGAAATAACAGAAATCACCAGTCAACTACTAAGTGGCTATTTATGTTGACTGGCTTTGCCTACTTATAAGTATTTTTAAATTAAAAAAGTCAGTAATTTAACATCGTATAGTTAGTTATATGAATTTAGAGGATTCAATGATTAATGATGCAAGACTTGGATATCAACTGATTTCAAGTGGGAATAATATTTGTAATAACTGTTTAAATAACACGAATATAAATTATATAAAAGGTGGACCATCTTTGAATATATGGGCAGCTAAAGGTGAAATTTTTTTTAGTATCCTAATATTTTTGGGAAAAAAAATAAAAAAATACCTCCTTTAATTTTGGGGTGGTTAGATTTTATCTTTTTTAATTTTGTAAATTTTGAAATTAAATCCTTAAATTTTATATAATTTAAAATTAACATGTATCATTCACTTAATTAATCATTTTATTAAATTATGTAATTTTTTCATAAATTTTTTAAGCAAGAATCAAAATACTATTATATATTACTTTGTTTTATCATTTTTAGATACATAATTTATGTGATATGATTAGTAAAAATTAAATTATATATAGATTTTTCAATAAATTCTTGAAAATAAGTTGTGAAATTATGTGTAAAAAATGATGTAGTAAATCTACATATAATAATATTATGATTCTTACTTAAAAAATTATTAAAAATTATATAATTTAATAAAATAATTAATTAAATGGATGATATGTGTTAATTCCAAATTTTTTGTAATTTAAAAGTTTGATTTTTAACTTTTCAAAATTAGAGGAAATAAAATCTAACCACCTTAAAGTTGAAAGGAAATATTTTACAATTTATTCCAATATTTTTATATAACATCATAGGATTATGTTTAGATAGACACTTAAAATTTTATAAACTTTTATGCAATTTAACGTAAAAGTTACTAAAGTTATAAACTTTTATACAAAATTTTGTAACTTTTTAATAAAATGTAGTATGTGTATATGAATTTCACATACAATAAGCATATAAAAAGTTATATAAAAAATTCTAAAATTTTTCTCATTTATATATATAAATTAAATATTAAAAAATTATAAAAAAAATATATAAAATTTTCACAAAATTTACACACTGATGATGTATGGAACCATATATCAACATCTGGTATCTTTTTAGATATTTCACGCAGCTAAATTTCTTCCACACATCCAAACAAACATCAATGATGGAAGAGAAGAAACTTCCGTGGCCTATTGCTAGTTTGCTACTCTCCCTTCTCGCCTTCTAAGTGTGTATTTGGTACGGATCACACATTGAAATTAATTGTAGACACAATAATTGACTGTCAGCTTCTTTCTAGTACATTTGTTTGCAATTTGAAAAACTTTTGTAATGCCAATTATTTCGATGGAAGCAAAAGTTAATAAGTTTTTTTTTATCAGAATTCTTGATGATTAAATATATTAAACTTTTTAAACTAAAATTAAAAAATGATTTATGCTACATATTATTCAAATAAAAATATATTATTATAATCATTATTAAATAATACTCAACTAAGAATAAATTAACGTATAATCAATTATACTCAAAATTTTATTACATTGCTACTCTAAACAGATCCTGAATTTATTTACAAATAAACTCAAGATATTTTATCCATTAATTTAACTTTTTAATTCACAGAATCAGACTCTTCGTGTGTCCTCATCCTTCGGTACAGGGAAAAATTATCCAAATATTTGAAAATCAATTACACAGGATGAGGACCAATATTGACCATTTTGTCAAGTCAAATGTTAGTCAAACTAACAGGCATTAATTGGAAGGGAAGAGAATGAAAAAAATTAAATAAAGTGAGGGGCTCTAAACTAATTTCCAAAAATAGGGAAGGTCCTTAATTATATTTAAGCTAAATTGTAGAGGAAGAGTTGATAATTTATCATTTAAAAAAAAAAAATCCATGAAAAAGCTCATCGAGAATATATTTGAAGTATGTTGTGCAAAAAATATATCTCTTTGCCGTTGTAGCATTTTTCTTTGTGGTTCCTATAATAACTTTAGTTTAAATATCATGATATACTTCCCTTAAGAGAAATATTTTTTGCACAAAGAATATTTAAATATCAGGATATCAAACTAGAAAGGAGATTTTAAATGTGACAGAGAATGAAGTATAAATTTATATATTAAACCTTTTGATCTTCTATGATAGAAAAGAAATTATAAAGTATATTTTATTAAGTGTGCTTGGTGAATTCACGATGTTCCATAGATATGCACTATGTTTCTTGTAATGTTTAGAACTCTGTATGTGTTATTTAGGAAGATTGAAATGGATAAATGTTCATGGTGAAATATTGTCACGATTTGAAGTTGGTGATATATATATATATATATATATATAGGTATAACCAGGGGGATATGAGGGTGATTACAGTATTTTAGTAGCTACCTGAGGTGGTTGAAGGTGGTGATGGAAGTTGGACAACACATGTATTGAGATGTTTACTAGGGTGACTAATGCTGGTGGTTTCAAATTTTGGATTACAAATTTGATCAAAGACACGGGAACAAAGTTGAAAAAGGAAAGGTTGAATTGACATAACAGAATCAGATTACAATACTTAAATTTAGTTTTAAACTCAAAATAAGGCATAAGATTGGATTCTAAGTATCTGAAAGATTATTGTTGCAAGACATATATGAAAGTCTTTGACATGCTAAATATATATGCCTATTTATTGTTAAGCGTAAAAACTACCCGTTTATATTTAACTAAAAAGAGGATAACATATTTAAGATCTCCTCATCAAACAACTTTGAAGGACACCCTCATCTCAATCCTTCCAAATTACATGCATGAGAAATTCTAGAGTCAAACGGAGTTTAGCCTTTGCCTATATGGCGGACTCAGGATCCTGCCCCAGTGGGGGTTGGCCCAGGTCCAAAATAGGAAAATTTAGAATTTAGCCTTAAAGTTTTTATTTTTTTTACTAAGGCCTATTTTTAAAGATTTTTTTTAATTTAATCCCTGTCGAATTTTCAATTTAGTCCTTTTATCAAAAATTTTTTTTTTAATATTATAATATTTTTTTAAAAAAATTGAGTGGGAACTTGAGCTCCACTGGACCCAACCTGGGTCCGGCCCTATATTTCAAAGTCTTATGGCTATTGAGCCTGTATCAAACGTTGAGAGTTGTCCACAGACCCAAACTTTGATGTAAACAGAGAGGTGAGAAAGGGTATTAACCTGTCTTTTTATAAAGGTTGTCTTTTTGGTTGGGTGATTTGATGACTTGTATCATTCACAATAAGAATAAACACATAATTTTATTTGCACGTTTTGAAGTTGCTATGACATTCACACTTTGTTGATATGAGATGCATTATGATGGTTCATGCACAAATGTTTGCTGTATTTTGGCTTTTTATGATTAATTCATCTTGAGAATGATATTTTCTTTTTCTTTTATGTGTCGTGTATTGCCATGCATTAGGAGACCAACGTCACGTCAAAACAAAAGTTTATGTATTAATTTTATGACCGAAACAAACTTTAAGGATAAAGTATATTATCTGCTTAATGTTTTCGAATATCTCTTAACAAAATGTTAAAACAAATGTTTGTCAATAAGTATATTCCCAAACTGAAAATGCTTTTTTAAAAAATAAATTTATAAAACTTGGGGTAAGTGATGGGACAATTGGAGCATATGATCAGTACCATGAATTTAAACTGATGCCGTCACACTTGTGTGATCGCACGAGTGTGGATGATTAGCCAAAAAGAAAATGAAAAAGTAGGATTTTATACTTACATTCTCAGTGTACATTTCACATAATTTTACATGAGAATATTTTAGATTATTTAGTAAAATTTAACCTTTTGTTTGTGAAATCAAATCTTGTAATTTTACATTTTTTTTGAAAATTTGTGTAAATTTTTTTTTTTATCTGAATAACACTACTCAAGAGTTTGTGTATAGGAGATAAGAGGCAGACTTAAAAAGAAAAAAATTGTTGCTCGACAATGATATTCTAGTTCATTGATGCTTCATTTAGAAATATACATTAAAATTAATATTAAAAATAATTATTATAATTGATTTGCAAGCGAGTTCTTTCATTTGAAATATATTAAAAATATATAAAAGTCAATTAAAATATATATTGAATGTATTGTCATAAATAAAATAATAATATATAATGATTAAATTTTTGATACGCCTTATGTGTAGTTTATGTCAAATAGAATGACTTTTAGGGCTCGTTGGATGGATTTTTTTCTTAAAAAACGTTACTTTTTTTTAAAATAAAAAAAATAAAAAAATTTTAAAAAAATACAAAGGCAACAAAAAGTTAAAAAAATACTTTTTTTTAAGCTTCAATTTTCTGTTTCAAAAAAAAGTAATTTTTAATTTTTTTTTGAAGTAGAAAATTGGAACTTAAAAAAAAAAATACTTTTTTTAAGCCCATCCAAACTGGTCCTTAATGAAATTGCATGAAATTTGTATGGATTTCAAAATTCAAAAAGATTAAATAAATCATGATTTACAAATAAAATAAAATTTTAAATCATTTAAATTTGTGCAATATTTTTATAAGAATTCATTTTTAAATAATTGAATTATAAATTTTTATGATTCTAAATGGAAGTAAGATAACTTTGTCACAGATATTTGTGAGAGTGTATAATTTAATATTATCAAATAACTTAACTTTGAAAAGAAAAATATTACAGGCACACATTAAATGCACATAAGTCGCTCACAAAATAACAAAAGAAGATAATTATTGTACTGTTTAAGTATGTGAGGGAATTGTGTTTATTATGCATGTATGTTGAGCATTTTTCCTGTGAAAATATTATCTTTCATACTTTCAATACTCTTATCCAATATAAAATTATAACTTACAATACTTAATACTTGCTTAATAAGTCATCACTACTATCTTTTTATAAACAAGAAAACTAACTTTGCACTAAAAAATATTCACAGGAGAAAATTATTCTAATAAAAATTTGAATCAACACCAACAAGAAGTACAAATTTTATTCCTAGCTAGAATAAAATTAATTGTCACTCTGAAAGAAAAGATAGTAACACAAATTTAGAACTAATGAGATCATTAAATATGAATCCCGCCAAATTAGAACCTATCCATAATTAAATTTATGTTCTTATTTTTCAATGTAAGCAAAAAAAAAAAATATATTTGATCATAGAGTATGCTTAAAAATCAAAATGAAAAAGAAATTAGCACATGCACAGAGGGGGAAAAGTAGGTGTAAAGAGGAGCAATGGGGCTGAATATTGTGCAGTCCATGATTCATGCAAAGCAATAATAGAGGCTTGAAAGTGAAGTGACCAATTCAACTTGTAATTCCCACATCCACTAACTTAGAGATAGAGGGGTTGGCAAAGCACCAACTACCCTTTAATATCCCTTGTGTCTTCATCATGCTATTTTAGGACCACTCAGTTTATTCCATCTTCTAATGTTCTTTCTTTGTCCCAACTTTGTCCATAAACTATTCACGTGCATTCAATCTGATACCTTCGATTTAGGTAAACTAATATATAAATATTTGATTAACTTCTCGTAGGGCATTAGTAATGATATTGTTATATTGCTATTATTAGGTTTGATTTATTTTTCTTTTAAAATCAACTATAACTAATGATGATTAATATGAACAGATGTGAATTAGATTTAGAGATATTGATATAAGGAGGGATTTTTAGTTGCACTGAATATATTTAGTTATGTATTTTATTAATCCAATCAGAAGAGAAATGAGAGATTTTAGTTGTATAAAGTATATTTAATTATATGAACTAAGCCAATAAAAAAAGGATATATCAATTTTTATTACACAATAATATACTATATCTCCTCTATTTAATAATATATTCCTCTTTTAGTTGGTTTAAAGTATACAAATACAACTAAGAATATATCATATACCATTTTTTATTACACATTTATTTTCTCTTTTTCATTTAATGATCAATGTACTATTTTTCTCCTTGATTTAGTGTAACACTAACTAGCTATAACTAAGAATCTCTTTGATCTCAGAACAACGTTACTCTAAAGCATTAAGGTTGAATGCTTCCAAAGTACAGTGAAAAATAAATGAGTGTTAGGCATGCCACAACATGTGGCACCGTATGAATGCAAGAATTAAGTACGACAATAAATAATTTTAATTTTATGAAAAAATAGATGCATTTTATAAAGTATTAAGAGTTGTAGTCCTTATAATTTTATTAAGTTTATAATCTAATCCTTATAATTTTATTTAATATAATTATATTCTAAAATTTAAAATTATTTATAATTAAATTCTCACTGTCAACTAATATCAAATCCAACTAACTAAATTTAACGTATTTACTAAATTTATATATTAGTATTTTATTTTTGTTGACTTGTTATATAACATTTACTTATTATATAAAAGAATTATCTTCATTAATTTTTTAGAACAAGAAAAAATGAAATCGAATTTAAAATGTTGAATTTTATTTTTAGAAATTATTGATAAAAAATAACATAAAAAATTGAACCCTAATTGAATTCTATGTTGATTCCTGCTATTTTGAATTTACTACAAGTTGATAATAAGGACTTAATGACAAATTATTTTAAACTTTAAGATATAATTACAAAAAATAAAGTTATAAAGAAAAAATTAAAAAATAAAATTATGAGGACTAAAATTTCTATTTTTTTTTATTAATTTTTCTTTAATTAAAAGCCAATCGGAGTGTGGAGTGATCAAGCATTTGTTAGGTTAATAGGGACAAAATATGATAAAAATAATAATAAATATGTAATTGGTTTTCTAGATTGACAGATAAATAAATAAAAAAATCTCTAAAATAATATATAAGAAGGAATGAAAAGTGTAGTTACTGGGCATTAATATCATAGTGTTGTGGAAGTCCTCTCCTTGATTAAGTCCAAAAATCATTTGGATGTCTAGCTACCCCTTTTAAATGTTGAACATACCTTACTAGATCAATAGAGAAAGTTGTATCTAAGTTTAATCTCACTGAGGAGCATAAAACATACAGAACAATATTCAGGGAAAGGAGCATGCTCATTGAACAACAATCAGCAGACAGCAATGCCTTGTCCAAATACATTTTGTCTAAGTTTAGACTCTTCAAATTATTTAGAAAGAAGTATAACCCATATTCTTTTGTTGATTTGGAAGAACTCTTGCCACTTTATCACAGTGCATGCAGAACATAGATAACGAAGGATTAACAATAAAAATTTATATAAAATATTTTAAAATTATATTATTAAATAAATATATTTAATAATAAAATATTATACACAATAAATTTAAAATAGAAACAATATATACTCCCTTTATATTTTTTATTTGTTGTTTTGAAGAATTATTTTCCCATTTTTATTAGTTATTTTAAATTATCAAGAATGTATTTATTATCTTTTTCTAATTTTACCCTATATCTCTAATAAATGTCCAACCATTTCACACACTAATTGATCTTTAATAAAGAGCAAATTAGTAAAATGCAAATACTTTCTCTTATAATTGAGGCTATTTAATATCATACTTAATTCTTACGCATTTAACATAAATGATGGATAAAAAGGAATAGAATAAATAATAAATCAAAGAAAAATCAATATACTAGTCCAAACGTTAATAACTTAACTATTGACGGTAGATTTTGGTTCTAAGTCAAACTCTAGCCAACTGGGGATTCTTTTCGGATCTCAAGCTGTAATCTGATTGCAAATACAATAAATAAACGCAGATGGTGAGAAGAAGGAGAAGAGTAGTGAGGAACACAGAGCTTTTAACGTGGTTCGGTCAAATTCGAACAAAACCGGACCCTACATTCACAGTAATGTATTGATCTGAACGTATTTTTACAGAGTTTCAGTCTCTCTAATGTTCATCTCCTTCCTTTTATTTATACAGGAGAGAAGGCTACAATTGTACTTTTATATGTAGTAAATCTATTATATCAAATATTTCATGTATAAGATAGGATAGACAAATTAAGTCCTGTAAGTTAGCTTCTGTAGGATGCTTTCTACAAATGAGCCCAATGTGTCTGCTAGGCAATACATACGCTGGTCTCCTACTTGATGAGCTCCCAAGCTGCTGGCCTCACCTCGTGGGCTAGATCCTTTGGTCTGGGGGGAGCTATTATCTTTGAGGTAGCGAGGCCGAGCTCATTCTCGTTGGGGTGAGCTCGAGTAGAGGAGGTTGCTAGCGGCGCGAGTTATATCTTAACGCTCCGAGCGTCCTAGCAAACTAAGGTTCTATAGAGCTTGGGCCATTTGCCAACCTATTAAGGACGTTCCGAATTTCACCCATAACATAAGGCCCCTAACTCTCAACTCGCTTCGCAGGCTAGGAGTTGAAACTTTTCGGAGTTCGTTTAGTCAAAGTCTTCATCGAATCTATCATTTCATCTATTCTAGGCCATACTTCCCACAATACGTGCCTCATGATCATTGGTGAGTCAGCCTCATTCTTTTCTAAGGCAATAAATGAAGGTGGTTAGGGGATTCATCTGGACCCTTTGGTGAGACTGGGCTTAGCTCTATTTAAGGCAGAAAAAGCCTCTTTTCTTCACCGAGCAAACCATGAATATCCTAAACAAGCCTCCCTTACTTCTGACCTTTTGTCTTCCCGCTGTGATGTGTATGGCCTGCTGTATAAGAAGTTTCGAAGACACAACTTCTCGGTAACATGGAGAGATCTCATGTGGATCTCAGATTATGTCCTCACAGCTTCACTGTAAGGTTTTCACCCCAACGGCCAGGCTCCTGTCACTCCTTGAGTTGTGAATCAGAAGAGGTGTTGTGGCCAAGAAGATTAAGGGGCAGTTATACTCGTTCCCTCTCCGGTTGACGGGAGTCAAGTTGAGAAAGAGCTTACTGTTGAGGAAGGCAATGGAAGGAGAATTTTGAGTATTTAAGCAAGCTCGCAATCTCTAGTCAATAAGGGTTCACCTTTTAATGGCCAACTGATCGCACTTGTCAAGGTGGATCGAATTAGAAATTTATAAACTGAAGCTACCTAAACTAACTTGTAGCATAGGCAACCCAGGTCGGACCCAAGGACCATTTTGGGATGATGTTATCAATGATATTAGGAGTTAAATTAGGGAGGGGGTTTGGCAGAAATAAAGCCTAAGCTAACTACACTAAAACATGCAATGCAAAAACTACCAACTATAACACACACCAACCAGCCAAGGAAACTAGCTAAACTTGAGACCAATGCTTCATGGATCACTAAACATGCATTCAATTATTGTTAATCACAACAAGAAGCCTTGGAATAATTAATAAACCTATCCTAAGAAGTATAGATTTAGACAGCAAAATAACATATCAAAAGCTTGATAAAATTGCTTAGTTTTCCTATCCTCTTCTTAAGTTGATCATTAAGCAGCAATCATATAGTTATCTAAACAAAATGAAGCCATTCCATTCAGAAACTCAATAAACACAGAGAGGAGAAAGGAAAGATTGACTAACAATGGAATGTAGCAAGAAAACCTCAAGATCTCAGCATTAAATCTTCAAGTCAACAGCCCTTTGGACTGGTTACAACACTAGCCTTCCATAGAGGCAAAAAATGACAAAGAAAAAGGAAGAAAGGAGGGGAGAGCAAAGCTGCTCTTAGCCCTCACAAAAATGCTCTAAAAATCTAAGAGAAAAACTCAAAAAAAAATAAGCTAAAAGTCCCTTTCCAAATGAGTTACCCGAGTGGACAAAAGGAAGCAAGTTTGCTGACTTGGAAAGTAGGCTGACAGCATTTCAGGAGGCTGTTTCTGCCCTTGCATGCTAGCCACCTTTAGCAGACTGCATTCCCGCCCTTTTGTAGTGTCTAATTATGTTCCAACTAGTTAGATTTGGGTTGGAGCAAAAGATGGGCAAATGGGCTCAAGAATCCATGTCAATTTCGGGCTTTAAAGATCATTCTGTATTAGCCCAGTTTTAGCAGATCTGCCTCTAGGTTGCAGCCAATATTTAATGCCTAATTTGACACTTTCAGCTCGGGACGTCTTCACAAAAGTTGTGGCATTATATCTTAGCTTCCATTTGGGCTTATTTTAGCTCACTTGGATCTCTACAGCTCAAGATATGGTCTGCTGAAGGCATGAAGGTCAGGCTGCCCGAGAAACAGAATTCTGCAATAACTATGGTAATTTTATCTCCAAATTCAGATAACCAAATGATAGCTTCAGCTCTTACAGTCTTCATGAGAGTTGTAGAGATATATCTTAGCTTTCCTACAAGATAAGAATCACATCAATTGGATAAGTATAGCTCAAGTTATGCAAGAATTACAGAAACTATTCCAAAATGGCCGAAAATACAGAAATTTGTTCTAATGAACCAATTGACACCAAATCACAAATACACATTAACACAGTTGGAAACA
>JANHAO010015100.1:0-14994 GCA_026873985.1 Saraca asoca | reverse complement strand
TGCCAAATCCAGGTATCATCATCAAAACTAACTAAACATGCTAAGTCCAATTTAAATTCAAAATCAAGATCAAATAAGTAGACATAATTAACTCTATGTCCTACAAGCTTAAGTTGGTTATCACTACCATTTACAACTAAGCATTTATTGGAATTAAAGATAACTTTATTCCTTTTATCACAAAATTAACTTCTACATAATAAATTGTGTTTTAAGCCATCTATATATAAAACATCATTTATGAAACAATCTGAAGACTTACCAATCTTACCAATCCTTTTGACCTTTCCTTTAGAGTTATCTCCAAAAGTTACCTTACCTCCATTCATAGGTGTAAGATGAATGAAATTATCTTTATTTTTAGTCATATGTCTTGAACATCCACTATCCAAAAACCATTTATTTGTGCTTTGTATCTCACATCCCTGTAACATGAAGTTTATACTAGCATTGGTGGTACCTACTGACTTTTAGGTCCATTAGTGTTAGTAGACATAATAGCAATTCATTTTGGTTTTAATAGGTAAGTACCATTTCTAAAAGAATAGTTTCTAATATGATGCCCCTTATGATTACAATAAAGACAAGTAATATTAATAGGGCTCAATTTCTGATACTTACTATAGTTTTGCTATCTAAATCTTAGACCAGCTCTATTGTAGGAAAACTTCTGGTTCTGTAGCACATATTCTAGTTTTTTGTTGCTGTCAAAAAAACTTTGCAATTTCTTTGTTAAACTATCAATCTCAAATTTATATTGACTGCATTGTTCATAATCTTTTCCAACTAAGGTAGTCAATTCACCATCTTCTTTTTCTAAAAACTTAACTTTTTTAGTTAAAACTTTTTGCTCATGTTAAGTAATAGTCAATTGTATTTTAGTTTCTACTAATGAGTCAAATAGGTTAACACAGAGATCATCTAAATTCTCATCATCACTATCTTCATTAAAATCAGTTTTCATAGAAAAATCAATTTTAGTAGGCGATAAGAAATTCAAGCAATTGAAGATGGATTCTAGAGTTCATGGGTGGCAGGAACAATTTTATGGTACCAAGAGTTCATGATCTTGATTAAAAGAACTAATGGACCATCAAGCCAACAACATTAAACAAATGCACTTCTTGGAGGCAACCTAACCATTTTCTCTTTTTCCCTCTTTCTTTTATTTTAATTGTCCATGATTTGTTGTTAATTTTGTGCTTACATTAAGGACAATGGAAAATTTAAGTGTAGGAGAGAGATTTTAGATTTGCTTTTTTTGCATTTTACTTTATTTTTCTTTGTTTATGTGAAAAAAAAAGTTCTAAAAAAATTATGTTTTTTTTTTTGTTCTTTTAAGTGTTTTTCATTGATGGTGAGTTTGTTTAGGCCTTGAGTAGGTTACAATTGATTTTAATGGTTTCATAGCATGATTAAATAAATTCTCTTGCCTCTTGATTCTTGAATTTGATTAACATTGTGATGAGTTTGAAATGTTTGTAGATTGATTTTTGGTAGACATATGACTTGTGAATTTTTGAGCCATTTTTTTTCATTTTTATCGGATTCATTTTCTTTCTTGTGTGTGATTTCCTTTTATGAAATTGGTACTCTGGAACTTACTTTGAATCTTTTTAAGATTACATTAGTACATTCATGCACAACAATGATTAAGGTATTCTTTGATTGAGCTACTTTTGCCCTTTTAGCCTACCATGCAATATACCATTTTTGAGCCCTTTTGAGCCTAATTAACCTTTTTCTTATTATATAGCCATTAAAAAACCAAGCCTTGAATGCCTTTACCTTTTTCTAACATTAAGGATTAGTAGAAAATTTAATTCATTAGTGGGATGGGTTCTTGAACAAGTGTGGACGTGTGCTAATTGTTTAGTGAAAAAGCAATTATGATTCATTTCATTAGTCAAGAAAAGAAAAGAAGAAATAAATGAAAAATAAAAGAAATGAAAAAGAGCTCAATGCAAGTCAAAAGAAAGAAATCAAAAGAAGAGAAAATTTGAATTAGAAAAAGAAAAAGAAAAGGAAATTTTCAAAGAGAAAGAGCTTAAAATAAAAGAAAGTGAAAAAAAAAATCAAGAAAAGGAAAGAGAAAAAGAGAAGCTAAAAAAGGTGGAAATTTGTGATATAGATTCCAATTTTAATTGCTCCTTTGCTTGTTTGAATATATGCTACAATACTTTATTAGTCTCTTTGGTTTTGCACTTTCACATCTATAGCATTCCTTTCCTCCCCTTATCCTTTGGCCACATTACAACCTTGTAAAGTTCTTTTGATTTGTGCTAAGCATGTAATTTGAGTGGCGATGGTTAGATGATAAGAAAGTTTATGGTAATACATTTCCATGGATTGAAATTAAGTGAAACACTTTCCCACTTTAGACATAAAGATAGTTGTTTTGGAGAGGTTACCTTGTAAGGATCTACCAATTTGATCTACTTGCTTTTTGAATAAAATCACTTTGCTAGTTGATTTTAAGCTTTGAGTTATCAAGAATGTGCTTCATAAGATGCTATGCCCCCTAAAATTTTGGTTGTTTCTTTGCTTTTGGTTTTGCATTCTCATCATGATTGAAAAGTTTAGTGTTTAAGTTTTTGCTTTGAGTCTAGTGTAGTTTTGTTTTGGTGTCTTGTCCGAGGATGTGCAAGAGCTAAGTGTGGGGGAATTTGATGAAAACAACTTATACATATTTTTTATATCCCTTTATACTTAATCTTTTATCATGTTTATATGCTTAATTGGATACTTAAAATTAGTTTTGTGGTTTGTTCAGTTTTTGTGCTTAATTAAATTTATTTGATAAATTTACATTGTTTTAGGTTTCTGGGTGCATCTTGAGTTTTGGACTTTAGTTTTAGGTGATTCTTATGTCTTTTGAAAGTTAAAAGAGAGATTTAAAAATGTCATGAAGAGTCCCAAGCCCAATTGATAATTATTGAAATTAGCAAATATAATAATGCTGAACAACCTAAACTTATACCTAGGCTGAGTCCAAGTCAAATCCATAGAGATTGGTGATTTGCTTCAATGTGTTTGTAGTGTGAAATGAGGGGTTGGATACTACCTAACTCGAAGAGGAATTTAATCAGAAGTTTAAATGTAATGTAAATAGAATCAAAAATAGAAGGGAAAATCAAATAAGAAAGCTTTAATCCAAGGGACTCTTACAACCAATTTTGTGACTAATCCCTGACGCTATTGTTTCATTTCCTCTTTGACTATTTAGCTAAGAAACTAATTAACCTTAACACCTAGTTGATTCTTTTTAATTTCTTCATAAATTTGCTAATTAAGCCCAGAACTCAATTGACTCTTATTGTTAAATCAGTTGAAGCCTAGCATCTCAATGAATTTACCAGTAGCATTAAGATCTAAAATCTTAAAGTTTAATTAATTAATTTACCCCAATAGCAAATCAACTAATTACCCTCAAATCTCTAGGAAATTTAACTTACTCCTATAACAAATCAAAACTTTATTACTACTTTAACCAAATAGTCATAAACAATAACAAATTACCTATAGAAATTCAGCTAGCTGTAAATCACCATGAACAATTCATTAATTGGTCACCTTAACCAATTATCTAAAGCAATTATTAGCATGAAAATAGAGAACCAAGCGAATCAAATTGAGAATAAGTTAGAAGTACAAGCAAGTCTCACAAGCAACAAAAGAATTAGTGTAGAATTTTCCTTAGATTGAGATGGAGTTTAGCTACACATTAATGTAAAACTAAAAGAAAAAATAAAAAGAAAGAAAAAATCTAATTGGGGCTGGAGTCTTGCCTCAGCAGAGCTCCTCTCCTCCTCCAAATTAGAGATAGTGAAAAATGAATCTAAAAGCTATTATAATTGTGGCTTGCTAAGTATTTATAGGCTTATTGCACTGCCTCTGAATTAAGTTGTTAATTAGGGTTGGAAGTAGGCTTAACTGGGCATGAATCCCTTCATATGAAATGTTGATTATCACTTAGGAGTCCAATAGCCTTGACCTTGTATAAAAAATCAATTCCAAGCTCAAGTTATGGGCCAAAAATCGAGATAGCTTTTCATAATAGTCTAACCCCATAACAGAATTCAACACTTAAGTCTATAACCATGAAAACAATTTAAAATGGTGTATTTTGACCTCAAGTCTTGATAAAAATTGTTGATATTCATCTTAGCTATCCTATAAGCTTAGGATTGCACTAAAATGATGGATGGAGCTCCATTTATGATGAAATTACTAAAACTAGTTCAAGGTCGTAGGATAACACTTAGTTTCAGATTTTGGGCTTTATTTCACCTTGGAAAAAGCTAAACTGGGCTTAGGGCTCTTCATAACATTTTTATATCTTTCTCTTGAATTTTCAATGAAATAAGAACCACCTAAAATTGAATTCTAAAACTTAAGATACACCCCAAAATCCTGAAATCGTCTGAAATAATATAAATTTATTGAACAAATTCAATTAAGCACAAAAATTGAGCAAACCACAAAACCAATTTCAAGTATCCAATTAGGCACTTAAACATGAAAAAAGATTATAAAGGGATATAAAATATGTATAAATTGTGTTCATTAGTAGTTAATCCATTTTGGAGGTCAAATAAAGCCTAGAAGTTGAAATAGATTGCTATCCTACTACCCAGAACCAGTTTTAGTATTTTCATCATAGGTGGATCTCCATCCATTGTTTGGATGTAAACCTAAGCCTATAAGATAGCTAAGATTAATTCTCAAAACTATCATAAAGGGCTTGAGGTCAAACTATACCATTTTGAATTAGTTTCATAATTGTGGACTTAAGTGTTAAATTCTGCTAGGGTTAGACTATTCTGGAAAGCTATCTCAGTTTTTGACCCATAACTTGAGCTAGAATTGAGTTTTTATGCAAGGTCAAGGCCATTGGACTTCTAAGAGACTAAGCTATATTTCATATGAATGGACCTATGTCCAATTAAGCCCCCTTCCAGTCCTAATTAATAGCCTAATCAAGAGGCAGTGTAGTGAACTTTATTAATGTTCAGCTGAGCCATATTTGTGATAACATTCATATTCATTTTACATTATCTCTAATTTGGTGAAGGAGAGGAGCCCAATTAGGTTTCTTGTTTCTTTTTATTTTTACATTAATGTGTAACTAAACTCCCATCTTAATCTAAGGGAAATTTTGCACAATTCTTTTGTTAATTATGAGACTTGCTTGTAATTCTAATTTATTCTCAATTTGATTCTCTTCATTCTCTATTTCAATACTTATAATTATTTTGAATGATTATTTAATAGGGTGCAATAATTAATTGTTCATTGTGATTTACTACTAGTTGAATTTCTAAAAACAATTTGTTACTATTTATGGCTGTTTGGTTGGAATAGCAATAAGATTTTGATTTGTTACTAGGGTGGGTCAATTTTTCTAGAGAATTGGAGGTAATTAGTTGATTTGCAGCTGGGGTAAATTAATTGATTGGTCTTAGTATTTTTAGATCTTAATGTTATTTAGTTGATTTGTGACTAGGGTAAATTAATTGATTGGTCTTAGTATTTTTGGATCTTAATGTTTGAGGTTCCAGGCTTCAATAATTCAGCAATAAGGGATAATTGGGTGCTAGATTTGGTTGGCCAATTTAGAAAGAGATTAACAAGAATTAATTAGGTATTAGACTTAATTAGTTTCTTGGCTAGGTGATCAAAAAGGGAATGCAATAATTGTGTTAAGGATTAGTTATAGAATTGGTTGTAAAAGTCCCTTGGATTGAAGCTTTATCATTTGATTTCCCTTCCATTTTTGTTTCTATTTGTTTGCATTTAAATTGTTTGTTTAAATTTCTATTATAATTAGATATCCAACCCCCCCATTTTACACTATAAACACATTGAAATTGATCACCATTCTCTATGGAGTCAAACTAGATTGTCCCTAGCTATAAGTTAAGGTAGTTTAGTATTGTTATCTTTGTTGGTGTTGATAGCTGTCAGATGATCAATTCAAATGCTAATTAGATCATGGGATTTTTGGATATTTAAGACAAAATTTAAAGATAGAAATTCTTGACAACATAATAATGAAATAAAATTTGAAAAGGGAAAATTTAAATGGGAAAACTTCAATTCAAGAGACATTCATGCATTAAATTCTCAAATTGATCCTAGACACAAATTGTATTATCCCTTATTGGATTATTTAGTCAAGAATCAATTTAAGGCCATCACCTAAAATAAATTCTTATTTTTCTTCTCTAATTTCATCAATTCAAGCCTTGCACCCAAATCATTTCTTATTGCTAATATGAGTTGAGCTCAGCACCCCAATCAAATTAATAATAGTATTAAGAATAGAAAAAGTCTAAGATTGGATAATAATCATACTCCAATGCATAATCATTAGATTCATCCTACATTTCTCTTAGGTGAATAATCATATACCAGTACAAATCATACACCCAATTGCTACTTTGCCTAAACTATTATAACAATTTTAGATTATGTAGTTTAAGTTAACAGATAATTATAATAGACAATCAACTAATGGGCCCTATTAATTAATCATCCAATACAATTAAAATAGTGAAACAATATATAACCAAATTAGGAATAACTCAACAGTACAAATCAAGTTTCACAATCACAATTGAATTGAAGTAGAATTTCCATTGAATTGAAAGAAAAGTTTAACTATTCATTATATGAAAATAAAAGAAAAGAGAAAACCTATAAAGGATTAGTTTTCTTGCCCTTAGGGAGATCCTCCTTCTTTAAAAAGCTCTTTTTACAAAAGTAGATAAAAAGAATAGAATGAAAGAATGAATCACTAAGTGTCTTAGTTTAGTTTTTTTTTTTGTGAGCTCTCTCTCTTTCCATTACTTAGGCCACAAAATTAGGCTAAATGATGGCCAAGTAGACCTTGGTGTCTTTATGGGAATTGTAACTATGCTTCTTGGCAACCTAATGGCCTAATGTTTCTTAAAATAGAAAATTTTAACCTAACTTATAAGACAAAACCTAAAATAGGCTATACATAGTAGAACAACCCATAACATATTCTACCTTTTGCTTCATAGCTTTGAAATTCTTTCAAAATAGTATCATTTAACCTTAAGCCTTTATGAAAGTTGTAGATGTGAATCTTAGCTATCCAATGAGCTTGGGTTTGCAGCATTTGGAGAACTAGAGCTCTAAAAATAATAAAATATTGAGATTGGCTTAAGATCTACGGGGTCAACACTTCATTTCAAATTTTAAGCTGATTTTGACCCACCAAACATTTGAACAAGACTTTAGACTCTTCATAACAATTATAAGTCTTGCTTTTAGATTTTCAATGATATCATACCCAACCCAATCAAAGGTCTAGAACTTTAGATACAAGTAAAAGCTTAAAATAATGTTGAATTACTGAATTAATCAAAATTAGTTCCGAATTTGACCAAATAATGAAACTAATCACAAGTACTCTAACTTGTACAAAATAATGACAAAATAATAAATGAAGAGAGGCATAAAAAATGTAAATGTTGCACTCATTAGTTATGTACATACAAAAAAAGGGCATATACTACCTATTACTATTAACATTCTGCTGAACTGATATTTAATGTTGAAGTGTGAAACTTAACAAGAAATCTTAAATGTTTAAAAGGTCTTTGAGAATTTAAGTTCTGAATAGAATTGTTCTAGCATCTAACTGAATATTCAATATCACTTGTTGATTTAATTTGCATATGCAAATCTTCCAAATAGAAATTATCTGTTTTGGTGGTCTCTACTATTTCATTCATTAATCTTTTATTTAACTAATCTATGTAACAATTTTGTTTAGATTGCATTTGACAAATTTTCTAGAACAAAAGGTAATTGATTGTGATCTTTTTGCCCAAATTATAGTGGCTTGGTTTATGAAAATCTAAGTGTCTTCTATAAATTTCTTTTGAAATTAACATGGAAGGAGTAAGAAATATGAAGGAAGATAGAAGAAGGAAGAAAAACAACCATAGAGTTATGATATTGGAGCATAGTTGGATCTATATAAGAGTTTGTTTAGACAAAAGATTTGATAAACAACAACAGTGACTCTACATTACATGGATATTATTTGTATATTCAATTTCCTTGATGAAATTTGTAAGAGGTACTTGAGCAATTATGCTCCTCTATCTTATTATAGTCTATTAATAACATTTGTCACTCTTCTTTGTGCATAGAGTTATGATATTGGAGCATAGGAGGATCTATATAAGAGTTTGTTTAGACAAAAGATTTGATAAACAACAACAGTGACTCTGCATTACATGGATATTATTTGTATATTCAATTTCATTGATGAAATTTGTAAGAGGTACTTAAGCAGTTATGCTCCTCTATCTTATTATAGTCTATTAATAACATTTGTCACTCTTCTTTGCGCAAACAAGTTAGAAATTAGGAAAATAATAAAGATATTATTTAATTATCTTTAACTTATATTTTCTCACCATTTATAATTTTTGTTTGGTTTTTCTGGGTAGTTGCTAAAAAATTATAGAAACTAACAATCAATGGCAAGATGGGACCTAATAGTCACCTTCTAATGCATGAACTCCTTATGACACTTTGTGTTAAACCTTAGAACTAAAAATTTCACTACAAAAGTTGGCAAGAGCAACCTTAGTTTTGTCCATTTCTCTAGCTTGTTTACTAAGCTTTTTTGATTGCTTAATTAATAATTATTATGCATTATGCATACCATGCTATTTGTACTAAAGTCATATTTGTCACTTTGGTAGTTACTATCCTTTGTCATCCTTCTTTTTCAATGAACCCATAGTTTTCCAATTATATATGTATTCTTATAAATGTAAAGTTCAAAACACCTCATATCTTAAATTTTGGCTTTTCATTGGAAAATCACAAAAACATGGATGGCTTTAAAAGAAACCTCCTATGGAGTTTTTGCTTTCTTTTATGCTTTTGTCTGTTTTTGTTATGCTTCAATGCTTAGAGCATCCTACCAAAGCTTATTGCTTTCTTAGTTTGGTGGTAATTGGAGATTAGGAAAGAAAAGGAACATATAATTAATCTAAAGTTACTACTCAAGTAATTTCTCATATGCATAGTTCATCTTAGAAACATATTGGTTCTTCACTTCCTTTGAATTCCTAGTATATAATCTTTTTGTTTTTATGGTTTTGTCTACTAAAACATAATTTGTCTTTTTTGTTGTGTACCAAATGAGAAGTGGTGCTAAAAAAGTGAACATAAACTTTGTGATATCTACTGAAGACACCTTTTATAATGATGGATTGACTAGTATAGATGACCCTGCATTTAAGAGTTCCTTCTCAAAACTCTATACTGCTAAGAGCCTCCAAAAGTAATGGTATAATGGTGAGTTCTAAGTTCTAACACTAATATTTTCTAATACTAAATTATATATTCTATCTTATATGAATCATATATTGAATTTAGTGCTTAGTAACCATGACTACTAGGGAGACGTTTTAGCTCAATTAAATCCAATCCATCAAAAGTTTAATAATCATCGTTTTGCCAAAGATCATTCATTGTTAACACTGGTAAGTTAATTTAAAATCTAGCATAAATTATTATGTAGTTTAACAAATGAACAAAATGAACTAATAATTTTTTTTTTCATCTAATTTGAACTATATGCAAAGATTATCAAGTTCTTTTTTTTTATACAACTTCTTTTGTGGGCAAGTATTTTTTTAATTCGAAGGACCAAAAATATGATTGGAGAGGTGTACTTCCTAGGAACAAGTACTTATCAAAAGTGTTAAAGATGGTTTATTAATCAAATCAAATGTAGGTCTTATTTATTGAAAAATAATATGAAATTATTTTACTTATAATGCTATCTGGGGGTCCCAAAAGTTATAACATCTTGCCCTATTTATGTTTGTAAAAATGCTCTTTTGACTTAGAAATTGAATTCTTATTTCATAAGATTTTTCAATGAAATTCTATTGGATGATAAAGATAATATTGAGTTATTGATAAAATTAGGAATTCAATTTCCAATTGATCAAATTAAATCTGTTTAATAATTAACAGAATTACAATTAATTCATGAATGCAATAAATCAAAATTATATCAAAATTACAGCAATGCAGTGTAGCAGGATAACAAAAAATAAAATACAGGAAGATAAACAAGAACACCAAAATTTTAAAATGATTCAACTTAAACTGAAACTGCAGTTTAAGTCTACATGCATTGGATCAGTCCTCAACTAGATAACCTCTTTTATTAACTATAATAGGTTTTTAACTAGGCTCTTGAATAGCTAGTTTGTACAACAAGATTTACATTGGACTTTTATAAAACCTATAGATACAATAACACCACACCTTCAACTTAATTGTAATTAACCTTACAACTAAAAGAAGAAGCAAGGCAAGATCAACCTCTTCCTTATATCTCCAGTTCCTATCAATCTAGAAATTGTGAAATTAAAAATCAAGAAGTAAAAGTTAGGTATATAATACCAATAATTGAGATGAAAATCTCAATTAATTAGTTGTATTCTTCATAGATTTGATCCAATATTGTAAATCAAATGTGAATTGAAGAGGTAGAATTTAGATTAGATGGAACTCGAAAACTCTCTCTATTTTGGCACTATGAAAGTGTGAGAAAACTAAAAACTCAGTTGTGTTGAAATGAGATAAAGACGACTATTTATAGTTACTATAACCAACTTTTGAAAAAAAACTAACTTTTTGACCTTGAATCAATTCATGAATTGATTCAATTTCGGTTACCAGCTATTGAATCAATTTGTGAATAAATTCTGCTTATGAAGATTATCAAGAACTTCTTTACTAAATCAATGCATGAATCGATCTAGCCTTTGGTAGAAAAAGATTATGAATTGATTACCTAATCTATTCCAAATATTTTCTAATCTTTTGGTAAAATCATTTTCAAAAACTTTTCTTTATGAATCAATTTATGAATCGATTTGAGTGCATTCTACAAATTTCCTAGTTTAAATTAATGATTCACATAGTAAAAAATAATTTTTATAAAAATTCAACTTGTGAGAACATATTGAAAATATAGTTAGAAAATATTTCATTTAAATTGATTTGATTTGATTTATTTCTACCTTAGCTTTGCTATTTTAAAAAATTATTTAGATTAAAACTAATTAGAACACACATACAAAAGATCTTAAAAAAAATCAATAAAAATCTAAAACAAATGTTGGATCCCTTGATATCTTGAATGTCACTTGATCAACTTTAAGTCTATAAAATGAACAAACACTTAAAAGTGTATGGTTAGATTGTGACATCAAATAAAATTATTTTTCAACATCAAAACTGAAGAAGACACGATAGCAAGGCTAACAATCTCTCCCTTTTTGATGGTGACAAATAATTTTAGATAAGCATTAAAATATGCATACAATCAAAGTTTTAAATGAGGGTTTTAGGTTTACTTTATTCCCCCTTAAGTTTTTATTCTTCCTTAACTATTTTTTTTAACTAAAATCCCATCTTTCTCCATTTGAGATCTTACCAAAAATCTCATTTCTCCCTTTTTTGGCACATCATAAAGCAATAATGCCTTATTAAGATGAAATAACAAGGTTTAAATTCAAATCATACAATAGGGATAAAGGGATTAAGGATAGTTTGTAGCTCAATCATGATATTATTCTCCCCTTAAAGTAATAATTCTACTTAATTTTAGATTTATTGCATGGATCATTTTATTTTTGCAAGTATTAGTTCTTGAATCAATTCTAGAATTGATTTAGGGAGTTTGAATAATAGTTTGAGAGATTTTGGAACAATCACCGAAAGCTTTAAAATTTTGATGAATTGATTTGATCTAGATCAAATTGATTGATGAATTAATGTAGATAGGACTGAATTAATTTTAAAATCAATTTATTCAGTGTGATAAAATTTTTTAAAAAATTGATTTCTTCTTGAAAAATTAAAAAATGGTCTAAATCAATTCATAAATTGATTTATAGTGTAAAATTTTGAATTGTGAATTGATTTATAAATTGATTTAGAAACTCACAAAAAATTGAAAATATTTGAATTGATTTAGGATTCGATTCAAAAAGTCCTGAAATTAGTTTTCATACAATTTTATTCCATAATTCTTAACATATGATTTAATGATCAACATCAAACATCTTAACACAATTTTTACGCCAAATTTCATATTATGTACATGCAAAATAAACTTAGAGAAAACTCCAATGCCTATAAGAATTGGCAAGATACAAATCAAATAAGTACAATCAAATACAAAACTTAACATAAAAACTACTATAGGTTGATCATTTGAGATCATTTAACATCCCTAATTCTCTTTGAATGAGCACAAATCATTTTTCATCCAAAGGTTTTGTAAAAATATTAGCTAGTTGAAATTTAGTTTGTACAAATTCAATAAAGATGTCACCTCTTTGAACATGATCCTTAATAAAATAATGTCTTATTTGAATGTGTTTTGTTTTAGAATGCATGATAGGATTCTTAGTGTTGACGGTGGATTTTGGTTCTAGCCAAACTCCAGTCAACGAAGGATTCTTTTTAGAACTCAAACTGTAATCTGATTGCAAATACACTAAATGAATGTGAAAGGCAAGAAGAAGGGGAAGAATAGTAAGGAGCACTAAGCTTTTAACATGGTTCGGCCAAATCCGGATAGTACTAGACCCTACATCCATAGTAATGTATTGATCTGGGAGTATTTTTATAGAGTTTCAATATGGTTTTTTAGCCTTAGCTTTCCCCCCCTTTTATAGGGCACTCATTCTTCCTATTTATAGAGGAGAGGAGTTTATAATAGTAAATTTATAAGTTGTAAATATATTACATCATGCAGTATTCATACAAGACAAAGTGTATCTTTTAATTTGACTATTATAGATTGTATTCTACAAATGAGACCCTTGTCTCTTGAGTATGCCATACGCTTGTCTCCTACTCATGGGATTTCTAGGTGAAAGTTGTTCTGGGCAAACTAGATCCTCTATTTGGAGGTCGCTATCATCTTCTTCTGAGACTGAGCTTGTTCTCATTGGAACGAGCCTACGTGAGGAAGGTTGCTGATCCCACGAGCTGAGGCTTCGCACCTCTAACACCTTAGTGAGCTAGAGCTCTATAATTGTTTGAGTCTTTTATCAGCCTATTTAGGGGGGCTCCGGATCTCACCTATAACATTAAGCCCTCTAACTCTTAGCTTGCTTTGCAGGCTGGGAGTTGAGACTTCACCATACAATCAAAGCTTTTATTGAGCATGTCATCTCATTTGCTCTAGATCGTCTCTTCTATAACACGTGTCTCATAATCACGAATGTTTTTGCCTCATTTTCTCCTTAGATAATTATTAGAGGTGGTTAGGAGTTCTCCTGAACCCTCGATGGGATCAAAGTTACTTCTATTTAATACAGTAGAGGCCTTTTCTTCTTACTTCAGAGAAATTCGATAGGAACTTTGGATAAGCCCTCCATTCCTTTGATGTTCTATTTTTCCAGTGAGGCATGTATGGTCTGCTACATAGGAGGCTTCAAAGACAATATTTCTCCAGTAATGTGGAGAGATCTCATACGGATCTTAGATTATGTCCTCACGATTGTGAGGTTTCTTCTTTTCAACCATTCCAATGGGCTTTTCCGAACTTCTCAGTTTTGGGAGTTAAGTTGAGAAAGAGCTTACTGTTGAGGATGGGGGCTGGAAGAGGAAAGTTAGGGACTTAAGCGAGTTGGTGAGCTTCCAATCAGTAAAGATTTGTCCCCTGGTGGCCAACCTTCTGATTGGTGGTAGCTTTTTCCCTTTGTGCATCAATCCTTCTTCTAGAAGAACTAGATATAGCTTTCTCTAACTTGTATTTTGACTCTTTCTGATGTAAATGTACCTTGTTGAGGCTTTTTAATGATTAAAATTTCCTTTTTTCCTTTAAGTATTTGGCTGATTGACCTACAATTCTCAGATGATGAGTGTTAATTTTGCACATAAAAATAACCAATCGGTAATGCCTTTTTTGATCGAAAAGTAAGTTTGAGCTAAGTATATTGAATGCGAGCAATATATAAGTAGGCCGTATGGCTCTAAGGTATCTAGTTGCATGAAAGCTGCAAAATTTTAATCGCATAAGAGCTACAAAATTTTGATCACATAAGAGCTATAAAATTTTGATTGCATGAGAGCTGCGAAATTTAGGTTGCATGCATACGATGGCTAAAAAAATTACTCATATAAGCGATAAGATCACTACGTGCATGTGTTAACTCTATGAAAATAGAGTTATCTTGATGGCTTCTAGACTTAAATTGTTGAAGTATGAGAGTGATTTTTATAAGTCAATCTTTATTATTAGTTATTTTTGTTATTTTTTTCTAAAGTGGTTTTATTGTTTTATTTATGAAAGTTTTGGATATGTTAATGGAGGAATTGAATTGAATTGATGATGTGTGTTTGTAGATGTTTAAGTCATAAATTCTGACTTGAAAAAGGAGGAGAAGGGAGAAATATAATTTTTTTTACTAGATGTTGCAGTAAGGACACATCATTGCACTTTTTTACCAGTTGTAACTTCATTTTTCTTGTGGGGACCATCATTATTTAAAGGGTAAAAATTCTAATTAAAAGAGGGTAGCAAGGGAACACATCAATAAAGGAGTCTTGGACACATTCTGCCCATTTTGGGTGCTCTAAACCTTGGAGCAACAGAGGGCACATGAGGAAGGATTTTATTCTGCCCATTTTTGGTCTAAAACCCTAGAGAAGAGAGGTAGAGAGCGTGAGGTAGCAACCAGACCCAGAAAGAGAAAGAAAAATTTTGGACAGTAGTAGAGGAAGCAGAAGAGGGCGCAGAAGCTGAGAAATGATGCAAAGGAGAGAAGACCTTCAGATTTGATAATCTTTCTTTCCTTTTCTTCATCTTCTCTTACTATTTCTCATTTTGGTGAACAATGAATGCTTTGTATTTAAGAGTTATTGTAGATTTGAACATGAGCTGAATTTATTTTAGTTAGG
>JANHAO010015099.1:0-15007 GCA_026873985.1 Saraca asoca | reverse complement strand
GGACTTCATCTTAAGTATGCAATGCACGATGAATGCAACATAAGATGAATATACAACCTTTAATATCCAAATCCACAGAATGTATTGTCATAGATGCAATAAGGTCCAATCAAATTGGCCTAGGGCACCTATCTCAGACTAACATTGACTTCGTAAATCCTAACTTTGTAATAGCCAATTGCACCTAAGAATGATGAATTTTGAATTATCCAGAGGAAACCAAATTTTGTGCATCATACAAATTATGAGAGGTAGAGAGTATGAATGAAGACATTCAATCTCAAAATCATGAGCCCTTTACATTTTGTGATCACTTATTGACTGAATAACAAAGTGATTACAAAGGGTAACATTACATGCTGCTATATGTTTCAATTAGATTACAAGGAATACAAACATCTCGCCCAAATTTTCTTTGGTTAAGGCATTCTAATACAATGGAAAAGGTTATGTCCCAAAAGAGACTTTGCATACTATTGCAAAAGGTAGTAAATTAGGGTTAAGGGGCAATTTCCTCCCAAGAATCAGAAAGTGATAATAAGAGGAATGTGTGGAAAGTGTAGCAGATGGTGGTAGATGTTTTGGTTATTTATTTTGGGAAACATTTTACCCATTTGTTTTAGATAAGGTAAATTAGTTGGAATACTATCCATTTTTTGGCAACACTTGAATTATTTTGTGTTTCATTCTGTGTTAATTTTTTATCCCAAATTAATATAGGATGCTTAATATGAATTGTTCAATTTGGTTACAATTTTTGCAATTTACTATTGTCTTTATTATTACAATTTAATGAATGGTTTTATTTGATTTCAATATATGAATGTCTTACAAAATTTGCTATTTTTTCAATTAATGATTATGATATACTCCTTGGTTTTTCATTTCAATTTTTGCAATCAATTTAGAGAACATGTCAATTTCTACTAAGCTCAACCACACATGCAAACCAAAAGCCAATTTCATTAGTTTAACATTACTACAAGTGCTCAAAGCATTACAAAACGCCAAAATAACACAAAATAGAGCCCCAGATTGCCTCAGAACAAATCCCCCAAATTGCCACAACACCAAACACTCCCCACATACATTCATCTTATTAAACTCGAAAACCCTAACCAATAACCTTATAAAACAAAACTTAACATTACAAACATCTTGCCCATATTCCATCAACACCAATTTTAAAAAGAAAACAAAAGTCAAACCAAACTACAGAGAAGGAACACCTTGCCTAAAGTAAAGCATATTTTCTTTATAAAAATGAAAGCTTCTGGAGGCATATTATCACAGTTAAAATAGCATTCACAATTAAATGCATTTTATCATAGTTAAAATAGCATTTGCCTTTGCCACCATGTCATCGTCTCTTCAGCTGGTGAGCAAGAGGGAAATAGAGCTCGATCATGTTAGGACCAGGTGAATGAGAGAGAGACTGAGAAAGGGAGAGAGAGCATAATCGCATTTCGGCTAGTGGCTAGGTCGATTTGATTGTGGGCTGGACCTAACCTAATTCAATGCTAAGGAGAGATTGCAACGTGTTCTTAACGGTGGTTTTGACACAATCGCCATTAAACATTAGGTACTTAGTGGCGCCATCATTAAGTATTTAGTACTTAGCGATGGTTTTGACACAACCACCGTTAAACTTTAGTACTTAGTAGTGGTTTTGGTAAAACTGCTATTAAACATTAGGTACTTAGTGGTAGTTCAATAAAACCATCATTAAAAATTGAATGTAACATGTTTTTCGCAAGCGTCGAACCTAGGTTTCTTAATTTGTGCCTTTAGCGGCGATTTGGACAAACCACCGCTAAAGATACATTTTGTTGTAGTGAACCAAATTTAAAATTGAGTGAAACTATAGAAGTAATAAAGTAATTTAATCTAGTATTTATTTGAAATACAATATAACTATCCTACTTTATGATAAGATTCTAAATTATACGTTTTATCAAATGATGTTGTAATTTAATTTAATAAAATTTTAAATTAATGATAGTATATTTAAAATACTTTTATTATATCAATTATTTTATATATGCCTAAGATAAATTACAATTTTACTAATAATTATTTTGAATAATATACCAACTATTTATTATTTATGATTGTTTTAAATACTTGAAGTATCAAATATTTCAACTATTAAATAAACACTTAGTTTACTTTATGGTAAGGTCTATGACTTAATTTAATTTTTCTAAGTATTATTGAAGTTTTATTTAATAGGATTTTGGAAATTATAGAAACATATAGAATATTTTATTTTTATTACACTAGCTATTTTATGTGCACTAAACACATTTTAGTTTAATCAATTTAGAATATAAAATATATGCATATTTATTACACTTTATTAAATTATATCTTAAATTTTGTTGAAATGTATTTAAAATACTATCATAATTTGGTTAGTTGTTTAATATGTATTATTAATATACTGATTTTTATGACTAAAAATCTAAGAACCTATGTTTATTCATTAGAATTGATTTATATGGCATCAATATATCCTTTTGAACTCAAATTAACGTAAGTTTAGTACATGCTTTTACATTGGATATCTTTTAATTTTCATTCTTTTCTTGAATTCTAGTCTCTGTGTTGTGTTTATACCATCTCCATATATTCTGAAGGTTCACTAAAACACTTTTCTAATATCTCTATTTCTTTTTTTATTATTTTTGTTCTCTTTTCTTTTTATATCTCTTTTTCTTTTTTTTTTTTAAAAAAAAAACTCCTCTCTTTCTATCATGGTGTCACAGTTCTGAACTTGTGACCAAATTCGACAAGTAAATATGTTTGGATTCAGATGAAACTTGATAAAAAAAATTAAGCATAAAGAGAAAGATTATGTGGAGCGAATGGGAGGGAAAATGCTAATGTAGATTATTTTTTCAAATTTCTCCATTTTAAGGGCATTTATGTAATTTTGACTAAGGTAACATGGTTAGTGCAAGTAAATAAGCACATGGTTGTTATCATTGGATTTTTAACTTAGCATTAATATGTTGTGGTGCATAATAATCTTTAGAAGTTAGGAGAAAAGTCCTTATGTTAACTCAGAAAAAAGTATGTTGATTCCTGTCATTTGGGCTTTTGCTTGGAATGCTCTTTAGGAGGAGTGTTTCGTAACCCAAAATGGACATCAAGGCATTCGTCTTGGGGATTGAGTGTGTGGCTTTAAGCTTTCCCTACACATTTGGGTGTCTATATCGAGGCTTTTTAAATGTGAATAAAGAAGTAGCCTCTTTTCAATCAAAATATTGTCCCATAGAATGTATTTATTTTTGGACACATTCATTTGCAGTTGTTCATAATGCATGAACACATCATGATTATTTATGTGAATGACTTGGTTGCCTTTATGTGTGATTTGTGCTTATGGTTGATTTGATGTGCTATAAATTGTGGGTATTACCCATTATTTTTGAAACTTAGATGGTATATGACCAATTGGCTAGCTTATTCTTAGGTACTAATTAATTAAATGCCAAGCGAAGAGTCTAAGTGTCATACGTTCCAACAATCGAGCTACCGGACCATGACACATGGGCTAGTAGCTTTCTCATAGATCCTGTGTTGCACATGCTTGCCACTCTTATTCAACATGTCAACCTTCCAATAAACTTAAACCACATTTGGATAGATAAACAAGACGTTATGGATTTTGTTATCCTTGCAACAAAAATAGTATGTACAACATATCCAAAGGCAACGTAAGCAAATGAACTAAAGCAACCAAACAGCTGAGTCACAAGAATGCCTACATAAGTAGCCTTTAGTGTGTAATGAACAACAGACAATCGAATAGGGAGAGGGAGAACTCCTTTTTTATTGATATATGGCTCATTGCATAGTTTAGAGTATGTATGGGAGCCTTCAAGCCAACACACTCCTAACACCTCTAGACTAAGTGCCAACAAGTCCCAAATGAACACTTGACAAGGCCCTAATGGGCCCTCAACAAGCTGCAGACACTTCCCGTAAAGAGTATTTTTAGCCAAAGGCCATATGATACAAGTAAACATGCTTTTTGTGAGTTGACATAAGGCATTTTCTCAGAACTCTAAATGGAATTTTTACACAATTTTATATGGATGCTAAGGTATAAATGCAAGAAACATGGCTATGTGCTTTCCTGCTCACATTGAACAATCAAATGATGTCAAAATTATCAGAATATCCCTGAAACAGGAAAAAAATTAGAAAAATAATATACAAATTAAATCACTTCTAAATTTGAGTCTCAAGGCCTTTATATAATGCTTGATATTTTCACAAAATTTTGTGTCAAACCGAGTATCTTTGCCCCTTTAAATTGTTCACAAGACTGACTTGTGACACTTTCTCTCTTCCAACCAACAACCTAAAGCCAAACCCCAACATGACTGAGTTTGATGCTTCACCCACCACCACCCTTTTCCCTCTTCCCGCTGCTTTACCCATGCTTGCCAAAGTGAATTGGGCTTTACTGACTTGCTGGCTAAGCCCGTTGGATGCAAGCTGCAGCAACCGGAGTTGAAGTTGACGTCAGAGCCCGCCACATCTGTTTGAGATATGACGAAGCTTGTCGCCGCTATTTGGACAGCGGCTTCCCTCAACTCTGCAATTCTCGCTGAACTAGCCAAGATATAATTCGAAGAGTTAGGTATGAGTCTTCTGTAATAGTAGCCAAAACCCAAGCTATTTTTTCAATATAATTTAATTAGAAGAGATTAGTTGTATTAGATTGTTGTGAATAAGTATTATGAGTTAATTTGAATTAGAATAGATTAGTTGAGTGAGTAATTTTGGGTTTGAATCACTTGTAAATAATAGAGCTTGTAAAGTGTTAGAGGCAAGAAGGTTAGGTGGTATCTTACCATTGGAAATTAGAGAGAATAAAGGCTATTTGCATCTTTTAAAATGAGTAAATACTATACCCTAACTTACAATTTTAATAAATTTTTACATACTTGAAAATGGTTTTTTTTATATTTATGTTGTAGTGATAATTTTATTTAAAATTGTTTATTATATAAGCTTATATGTGTTTTTGTTTTCACGATGTTTAGATTATTTTGTCTACTAGTATGTTTGGAAATGAGTTTATGAAGATTTAAGAACTAAAGGTACTTATGAATTTAGATGTTGATTTTATAATATTTTGTATAAGGATTCTTTAATGAACAAAAATAGATTTGAAATTAAAGTGCTTGTTTGAGTTTTAGTTTTGAAAAATATTTTTGAAATCTTCAGAAAAATAAATGGTTATGTGGATACTATACCCTAACTTACAATACAAAATAATTCTTTTCTTGTGCATATGATCATGGACTTGCTTTTATGCTTATGTTTTAGTGGTAATCTCATTTAAAACTCTTTGTTATGTATTGTTATACTTATATTTATAATTACATTCATATATTTGTTTTCTTGATGCTCAAATATATTCGGAAAATAGCTTAAGAAATATTAAGAATTGTGATTGCTTATTGATAAAAATGTGGATTTTATTGTGTTTTATATAATAATACTTTAGAAATAAAAAATAGATTGGAAATTAAAAGTCAACTTGTGTGTTGATTTGAAAAATAATATTTGAGATTTGAAGGAAAATGCAATGGTATGTGATTTTCCTTAGAAATAATGGACATCGTTGACAATTTTCCTTAAAAACCCCAAATGCACTTTGAAATGTGATTGTCATGGCTATTGCAGGAGGCATATGGTAGAACTATAATTGTTGCAGGGATAAGAAGAGGATAATTGGTAGTGAGACAAGGGAAGACAAATATATGTAAGAATTGGTATTGATATATGTGATTGAGATATATATAATACGACAATTAACTGAATTAGGGATTTGACCCTAATTCACATATTAGATATTTGATTGGTTGACTACAAGAATGTTCCATTGGATTTTGCTTATTTTCTATCATAAGAATTATTTGAATTATTAAGTTAATCGCACATGTTTTCGTTAGTATTTGGATTTTAGTGTAGGATCTATATTTGGTTTAAATTGAGATCTACTCACAAATTAATTATTTTTGTTAATTCAATATATGTGAAAAGAATTATTTTTGGAATTTATTATATTTTCTTATGAATGACTATATTAATTTCTATTATTTTTTCTATGATTTGATCATTTGAAATGCACATTCATTATTTCAAGATTAATAGGTTTTAGTCCAAAATGTACTTTTAGAATATTTTACTATCAAACTTATGATATTTGATATATTTTGATGATGTTAGTGTTAGGGCCCAATTTTAGAAACATGATTAGCATAGGAAGTTATTTGGTAATAATTCCCCCACAAGCCTTTTCAATGCTTTGAGACTACTTAGCGAAACTAATCCATAAAACAAAGCTCATGATTATAATGTTTGAGAAAAATGAAATTGATTTTCTATAGTTTTGAAGTGCTTTATATACACTTATCAAGAACATTTTTTTACCAATTTTTGACAAAATTTCCTCTATTTTACCGATATTTCCAGAATCACACACCCTTCAAACAATCTGTAAAACAATTTAGAGGTTCTCACATATTTACTAGATACAAAATAAATACAACAAATCTGTTACATGGAAAAATTGGCTTCAAACAATAAGTCAATTCGAGCCCACGAAGGCCCAGCAACAGCTAAGTTATCCATTTTGCAATGATCGCCCCTCGAGCACCACTTCGCTTATCGCCAGAAAGTGGCACAGTGAAGTCATCTCAAGGTTAGCACGCCAAGCAGTTAATCATCTTGCTCAAGCCCGTTATTTTGCTACAGCAGTACCGAGCTTGCTATAGTGACCTTCCACAGCGGCCCCGAGCTGGGAACCCCAGCTCGGGATGGCGAACATTTTGTACGGTAAGACAACACTAAATGGCAGATATTTACAAATACAAGTCTATAGCCGACAAGAGGGACCCATCTCGCAGCCTATGTCCTGCAACAACCGGATTGTAGTCTTTTACTATCTTTTTCATTTATATCTTAATGTAACACCACTGTAGCTTGTAATCATTGCATTTTATTTCTTCCCTTCCTTAAATAGGAATGTTTTGTTAGAAGGGAGAATGAGAAGAAAAAAGAAGAAGAAAGGCCAACAACTTGTAAGCAAACACTCTGTAAAAACAATTCTCCATATTAATAAAATCTCAGCCATAGACGTAGGGTCCAGTATCATCCGGATTTAGCCTAACCACATTAAAATTGCTGCCTCGGTTCTTCTTTCGTCTTCTGAATCATTCCCTTAGCACGCCTCCACCCCCTTGAGAAGTAGTTCAGGGTTCGCGAATTCACTCCCGTTGGCCGTTGGGACTTTCTGTACGAACCAAATTTCGACGTCAACAAAATCTAATACTGACTTTGGACATACATATGCAAACTTCACAACTGCCAATTATTTAACCCATTGTTAAATTTTTAGTTCTTGTCCTGCAATCTTTGCGATATCCAATAAACCTAAAACCTAAAATATTTTTTTTTTTTGCAAGAAAATGCAATGAGTTTTAATGAAACCTAGTAAATTGCTTACTTGGGATACTATACATATCAAACCTACCAACGTACAACGTCAATAAACACAAGTCACTATAGCACACAATGAACGTATTCCTTGTGTTAATACCATAAAATAGAGTGGGAAGAAATCAGCTATGTAACTACATTGCAATAACTTTAATCGGTAGTTATATAAGTATACTCACAATCAATCTGCTATTTCATATATACATATGCAAGGTCACACACTATCACATCCATAGTCATAATCAAACAAGAATGGCATACCATCATTCTATGTGAAACATAAACATTCTGTGGTCTATTTTTCACAATAATCCACGAGAAACATTTAGATAATAATAAAAACTCAAGAGTAATCATGACACTGTACCCGATGTCAATGCACAAATCACATTAAAGAGTACTCACGAAGCATTTCACACTTTTCTCAATCAAGGCATTTAGGGATCCCGGATAACGTTTTTCAAGTAACTTTCAATTTAAATATTTTCAATGTCATTCCTCATCATATCTTCTTATTTCCCCAACACATTAATCTCCCCCTTATTTCTCCAAAGCATTGTTAGTCATATTCAATTTCAGTTGCATTTTTAGGTTACTTAAAGGAACTTACAAGAATCTGCATCTTTCAAATCATACACATTCAAGTAGTGATACCACTCCATTCACTAGTCATACAAATCACACCTAGTGTACATGTTCATATCTCAAATAGCATTACAACAAGCACGTATATCAATCTTACTCAGAAAAGAAAATTCAAAGCAAATAGTAGTATTTAAATTTAGATTTCTATAGGTTTAATCATTGATAAAACACCTTTAGAGAAGTGAATTATTATGCACAAAATTAACTCCAAGTTGTTTTCAAGAAGCTATTTAAATTGCTTCAAAATGTTAATTATTCTACTACTTAAACACCTATCACAACTAACCCTTTCTCATAAGTCATGGCGCTATCTTAGTTGCTCATTCTTTCATATCATCACCTTTTCCCATTTTCACCTTTAGGCAAGTGTACCATCTTCCATTCATACCTATTACAATTACATTTTAGATGCCAAACTTAATAATCTACAAACTATTATCCAATGAGTTCATTTAGAATCTCCTATTGCATATTTTATCCATAAACCAATTCCTAACAACAACTAAACCCTTGCTATTTATAATATCATTTCATTGAAAATATTCAACTCACACCTTACAGCTTACTTAAACAATTTCCATATATCGTCAAATTAACTCAAGTTACAAAATCATATTGGTAAGAGCTAAGATCTTAACTTGATGAAGGACACACAAGCTAATTTAATGTTCACATTTCTTATATTTCTCAACTTTTGCAATACCAAGCACTTGCATCAATTATCACTTTCAAACGTAACCTTTGACACCTTTAACATTTGTAAAACCTAACTAACCCATTACCTCTCACTTGCGAAACAAAGTGCTTATATTTTCAGTTCCTCACTATAGTTCCTCTTTTCCATTATCTCTAAAATTCAGCTATCACAAAACACCCAAATGAAAAATCCAACCGTTTACCATTTTTTTTTTTTTTTGTCTAATAAATTTTTATGACCAATGGACCTAACAAAATTTCCATGCTACTAGCTTATATCCTCTGCTAAAGTTATACTCCAATCTAGTAAAGTATATATCTCAAGCACACCTAACCCAAAAAGGGTCCCAATCATCAAAATCAGCAAGTCTTTTAAATACCCAACTATATATGTGTGTATATATATATTCTTGCTTTTCTGTTAAGCTCAAAATTGGTGATTACCCTAAAGCCAGTGGACTTTCTTTGTTTTATACTCTTTCTTCAACTTCCCACACAACACTCTTAACACACACAACCATAGCTATCGTATAAGTTCAATTCAACATCGTCCATATGCCTCAGCAATAAACATGAAAAGAAAACCTATACAATCACCATACTAAGTAAGCCGTTCACTTACCTTCAAACTGCTGTGTTCGGCTTCAGCTAGTAGCAGCCGATGCTCTTAACCATGGCGCAGCAACTAAAGCGGTGAAGGCAGCTGAGTACCCATGCTCATGGGCTAACCTGTGGACAGCTCCTTCCAGCTATACCGCAACAACCCTCTGTTGCATGCGAGGCTGGCCAATCAGTTGGTTCAGCTAGAACCCAAAGTGGCTAAACAGAGCAGCTGTCACTGCTGGCGTTACGACTGCTGTCCTCTAACCCTCCCCTGTTGTCCGGTACTGCATAACAGCAAGGCCCAAACAGCGTGTACTCTTGCTCGGCTGCATGACTGAGCTCAGTCCACTCCTCCTGCAACGCCGCTGTTGGCAGATGAAGCTGGAATCCAGTCAAGGACAGCAAGAGCATGAAGGGACTCGGTACTGCAACTTGGTCTGGTTGCAGTACGACACTCCAAATCTCTAGCTGTGGCGGGCGATTTTCAAGCTGGAAGAGCAGAGGCTTCAATCCATGCTTGTTCTGGTCCGATCAGAAGAACGGTGGCTGGAGTAGGGAGATCTCCAGGCAGAACAGGGGCTGGTTGAATGTGTCTTGTAGACAGGACAGAAGGACTTCTTCATCTGCTTGCTTTCCACGCCGGACTGTTGGGATCGAGGCTGGTGACGATCAAAGCTGAGAGGATGGCGTGGTGGCAGATGGGTGGCCTTTGACGGTGTTGACTAGAGGTGCAGGGATAAGGGTCAACAGAAAGGAGAGCAGCTGGAGTCTGGTGTTTTGGAACAAAAGGGTATCGGTTCCCCTATTTTTGTCACTGAAAAAGAAAGAGAAATACAAAAACAAAACAGACAAAACTTTGCTTATTATTTTCTTCTTCTTTTCTTTTTGTTTTTTTTTTCTTACAAGAAAAAGAATTATCATTCTACACATTAGTTTAAAGCCTAACCTCTAAACAAATGATTTATTTATCATTCAAAATAATTATAAACAAACCTATAGTTTAATTAGAACTCATTAATACAGAGTATTTTTAAACACACTATTATTTACTTTTAAAAGCTATTTAATAAAACTGCTACTTCCTTTATTCAAATCTAAAACTTTAAATTTAATTATTAATGTAATAAGTACTTAAAACAATTAACTTGTCTAAATAATTAAACAAAATAAATTCTTTTGCTCTTCTCCTCTATTTCATTATTTATATATATATATCTTTCAAAGCATCTAAAATAGTAAAAAAAAAATTGTAACACTTAAAAGAAAGTTTAATCATTCCAGCTTTATAAAATAGAATCTTTATGACAATCACTTTGTATGAGCCTATGGCATTAAAGTTAGTTTTCTTTTTTTGATTGATTTACATTTTAGATGGTAGTTTATAATAGGTTAATCACTTATGGAGTCCCCATGACTCACCCCTTTCAAATTTCTATCTTTACTGGCATTTTGAAACGAACTAAAAACACAAAGTTTAAATTATACATTTGAATCATTTAGGACTTCATGGCACAATGGTGAGGCTAGATAGATGGAATAGGAAAGTTGGTCCATATGTCTTATGTTTACGTGTTTTGATGTTATGTTATATCTGTTGTACATATAGGTTTTTGGACAGTGCGCGTGGCCCTCCATTGCTATAGTAGCCTCTAGTTAGTGTCTAAAAAATAAGGGCGATTTAGCCGAAATTTTGGCAAGTTTAAAAACAAAATTTTTTATTTATGAAATTATCTTTTAAACAAAAATGTGGTTTTGAGAAATTGTGTTTTATATTAAACTTATTTAATTTGCATTGCATTTGAGCCTTGAATTTTTTGGTAATTAGACTTGTAGGAGATCATTTCACAATGGTTTCCTACACTAGTCACATGCATAAAGTTGGGGCATGACAGTATGCATGTATATATATACACACCAACTAAGTATAACTTCAATGTAGATCTGGTGGTTTTACTGATTGAGTTGGTTGGACTCACCCTTCATTATTACGGTTGCAGGATCACTCACAAACACGGATACCATAATCAAGTTCACTGACTTGACGGGGAAGTAGTAAAATCTTCTCGGCCCAGTTAGGACTTAATTGTCATGTTATGCATTTTTCTCTTCTCACTTAAAGGTGGAGTATTATAGTTGTAAATTTTTGGTTTAAATTCATAGTAAGAGAAAAATGAAAGTGATCCTTTTTATTAAGAATAGTCATATGTATCAATAGTATACATTGAAAGAAAAAAAATACCTTTACATTTGCTAACATAAATTAATGGTAACAAACATCATAACAATAAAAAAAAAATGAAGATAAAAAGGTTGATGGCAACCAATAGCTTAACAGTTTCAATGGTAGTCATCGTAACATAGTCTTACAAAAATTCTTCACTTTCTCAAATCTCTCTAACAGTATAATTGTGATGAAACATCAATAGAAAACTTGAAAAAAAATATATAAAAATGAAAAAAAATACATTGACCTCCCCTAAAATATATGAAAATTACACAAAGTTTCTCTTTAATTTAAAATCCTATACTTTATCCTAGTTAGTCATATTCCATTAGAAATATAAGACAAAATATTCTTTAAATATTTGATTATTAGGTCAAAATTAGTATTTACAAGTCAAATAATATTTAATTACTATTACTCCCAAAATAAGAGCAACATTTTATGAAACTTAATTAGAAGCTAACACAAAAATTATGCAGTGTTGTGTGATATTTCTCTTTCTTTCTCTCATTCGTTACCAGCATCAAATTTGATGAAGAAATCCATTTTTATCAAAGAAAATCAATACTTACTATTGAAAGTAAGATTAATTATAATTTTTTAATCTACAATATTTTTTTTGTTTCTTGATTTATCACGTTTTATTTATCATATTTGAGTATTTTTTTAATTCAAAAACATATTTTTATTTTTGCTCATAATTTTTTTAGTTTATTTGCTAAATATGTATTTTTTTTTAATTTATTAGGTATGAGTAAGAATTTTTAAAGTTTTTTTTTTTAGATATGAGTCTTTTTTTTTGGGTTAATTTTTCATATATAAGCACAATTTTTTAAGATTTATTATTAGATATGAGCTCAACTTTTTGTATGATAAAAACCTATTTTTTGTTATAAGCTAATTTTTACTCAAATTTTTTGCCTAATAAAATTATATGACGACAAAATTATTGTTGCTAATTTTTTTATTTCAAAGTGACTATTAACACTTGAAGACGTGGTAAAAAAAACAATTGAAGAGATTTTTCGATACAAAAAATAGAAAGGGTTTTACAAACGAAGTCATGTGTTTATATAATGGAAGTGGGAGCAAAGTTGGTATTTTTGGAAAAAAAAATGCATCATCATACTATTAGATAGAAAGCACTCAATTAGGGGAAAGTGTAGCAAAATTCAAAGTTTAAGGGAGGTTTGGGTAGGTTTTAAAGCTACAGGGAATACTATGTATTTCCATGAAACTTGAAGGGAGAATAGAATATTTTTCTCCAAAAAAATTAGGGAAAAATACACTTACCACCCCCCTAAAGTTTCCGTTTGCAACAAATTACCCCCTTGAAGCTTAAAATTGAACATTTCACTTTATAAACTGTTCCAAAAAAAAAAGACAATTAAATTGGACGTTAAGTTTAATAGAAAGCAGTTGATTTATCCCAAACACAAACTTAAAGGGTTAATTTATCCCAAATGCAAATTTTATGGTGTTAAAGTGTATTTTTGTTTAACTTCTATTTATATTAATATGTGATAAATTATAGTTTATTATAATTGTTTATATAAATTATTTTAATCTTAAATATTCAAAATAATTATAAATGGTTTACAAATAAAAATTATACTAATATAAAAGTCACTAAAAAACACGCTATTTAGATGCAGTTATTTGGCAATGGTTTATACAAACATTGCTATGTTAAAACCCCAAATTCACAGAAACAAAAACCCCTTTTACATATACTAGTTTCCACTACTCCTTATTAATCCCAATCAATCCCAGCGCATATAGAGAGCAAGCAGAGTCATTGATCATTGGAGCTTGACCTCTTCTCTGATTCAGCTCTGCTTAGCATTGATTCCCTCATCGATCTCTACCTCAGCTTGACTTCTTCTTCAATTCACCTTAGTTTAGCACTGATTTCTTCATTGGATTCCATCTCAGCTTGACCTCTTCTCCAGTTCACCTTAGCGATGTCATCGATCATTGGAGCTTAATTGAAGCTTTTAAGTAAGTTTGTTTTTACAAATGTTTTACATTTGATTTTTGCTAGCTAGTGAATGAATTAGCAAAAAAAATTTATTCAACTAATTTCTATTAAGATTATGAATCTTTCTTGAGCAATGCTACTCGAACTTACTTTCTATTCAAGGATGCTTACATTTGGTTTCAAATTTGCTCTATTATCATCACTTCCAAATTTGAGAATGAAATTTGTTACAAAAAAGAATTAACATCCCTAGTTTAGGCTCTTCTTTTTGGGAATTCTTATGGACAAAAGGGAAAAAATTGAAACTAGCAAGTGAAAAAATGGAAAGATAATGCTCATGACAGTAGACTGGTAGTCCATTCAAAGGCACTGGGAATAGGCCATACTAAATCGCACATTGGGATCCCACGTAATGTTTAAGTTTTTTGCAAAAGAGCCTTGGTCTAATGTTTAAGTTTTAGGAATCTAATAGATGCACTTAACTTTGTTCATTTAATTGCATTTATGTGTACCATTAGCTAGAATAGTGAATCCATTGTATTTCATGCTTTGCTAAATGTGGAAATGAGTATATAATGGCTATAAGTTTGTTGGAAACAAGCAATTATTATGTTTGTGATTGTAATTTGCAGCACTTTGCTATGTTTTAAATTTTTGTTATAAGGGAAAAGAGAAAAGACATACTATAGAAACAAAGCTTACACATTTAAATAATTAAGTTGTAATCGGGAGTCTAAAATCATTTGCTTAATTTTGGTTTATAGCCAATCCAGAGAGTTCATTTTAACAATTTTCTGGCTATGCCCAAATCTGGCAAAACATATCTACTTTGCCATCTATTTCATAAAATAAAATAAAAAAAATAAACATGGCAAACAATACTTTATATGATCAACCAAATTCTGCTATGAAATTTGCTAAAGTTATCTTTACCACATGATGTATAAATGTTTAAATATTCGCAAGTGCACGACGTAACAATAATTAGTACTAGCAAATACGAGTCGATTCCACAGAGAAGTTAATATTAATTATTAAAATCTTTACAACTCAACTATCCAAATTTTATTGAGAAAAGAACAAGTAATAAGAAATAGAAAAGAAATAAAGAAGAATATAAGAGTAAATTTAAAGAAAGAAAATAAAGAAGTAATTAAAAGAAGATATCAAATGTAGAAAGGCCTAGGGCTCACCTCACCTATGATTCTTGGCAAATATTATAGAATTTCCTTATTTTAATTATTCAGAAAATTGGGGCTGATTTGGCCTTCATTAATTACTAGCCTCTTTCGAGGTCTAACAATCGTACCTAATTCAATCTAATACCTACTTTT
>JANHAO010015098.1:0-15005 GCA_026873985.1 Saraca asoca | reverse complement strand
AACGAGACAGGGGCAAGATCCAAGCTAATTCTGCTATATAAATTGTCTATCACGTTTTTATATTACCTGTTTGGGACCTGACAGATATAGTTAATTTAGTGAATTAGTTTATGACACAAACTAATAAAATTAATTATAAATCGAATTTTGCTCTTTTAAGACGCAAGGTAATTCTTCAATTTTAGATCTAATTCTAGTTGATGAATTTAAGTTACTTTTCAAATCACACTAGTGCTTTACAAGTCAGCTCGCGTGACATAGATGAAATCTAGGTTTTTTTGTTTGCTAGTTATAGACTCATGGGCGTCCGTGGCGGTGAACGTGTAATGGAGTTCCAAACTTGAATAGATTAAAGGAGTGTCTAGGGGATGGATTTCAGGAACAACTAACAAATTCAAAAAACTAATTTTTTATTAAATATTTGATTTAGTGTGGTGAAATATGTTATTGTTATTTAATTTTAATAATTTTTTTTTATTTAAAAGCTTTTGCTCACATAAGGTATCAAATTAGGTTATCCTTTATAAACAAAAAAGAAAAGAAAAAAAACCTTTTTTTTCGTTCTTTCTTTCACCTCACGAATCATTTACCACCATCTTCTGTCATTTATCATTGCCCACCACCACTATCGTCAATAACCATCTTTCGTCATTAACCACTACCTATCATCACATTCTACTATGAACCACCGCCCACTACTACCTTTCGTCGTCAATTATCGCCCACCACCACTATCATCATTGACCACAACTTATCACCATCTATCACGATATACCACCGCCTATCACTACTATTACCGTTGACTATCACCCACCACTACTACTTCCATTAACCACCGCTTACTATCACCTTTTCTATTGATCGCCACCCACCACTATTACCACCATTGAACACTAGCTATCACCACTAATACCATTGAATACTATCTACCACCACCTTTCTTTGTTGACAACCATCCAATACTATCTTCTGTCATTGACTATTGCCCACCACCACCACCACCATTAACCATTTCCCATTATCGACTTTCACTATTAACCACAATACACCACTACATTTTATCATTAACCACCGTCGACCACCATTAACCTCGACCCACCACAACATTCCATCGTTGACTACTACCTACCACCATTCATCATCATCTTCTACCATTGACCACTGCCCAACACCACTACCATTATTAACCACCAGCCACCACAACTTTTTCCTATTGACAATCAGCCAACAACACTACCAATGTTGACCACCATTCTTCACCACTAGAAATGTTAATCATTGTGCGCCACCACTTTTCTCTGTTGACAACTACTCATCACCACTAGCACAATTGATCGTCATCTATCATTATTTATCACTGTTGACCACCGTCTATTACTATATATTATTGTTGACTATCATTCACCATCACCCATTATTGTTGACCATAGGCCACCAACACCTACCACCATTGATCAACACCTACAATTACCTACTGTCATTGACCATCATCCATCATTATCTATCGTTGTTAATCATCATCCATCGTTGTTCATCATCACTTAACTAAATTATAATAAAGGAAATCATAAATAGTATGATTTGATTTCCTAACTGAACCAAATAAATAAAAAAATAATCATTATCATTACCTTATTTCTCTTTATTTGATTTTATTTTATTTTCATGTCCATACTTTGAACCACATATCTCCTAAATTAAGTGGACTATGGAGTAAAAAGGTTACATAACTTAATTCATCCCCTTTTTCTCCATTTTTTAATTTTTAACGATATAATGATATAATTTTTTATTTTGATATTTATAACTTTTTTATTAGGATACTTCATTTTGATAAAAAAAATTATATTTATCTCTTTTTAAAATTTATATTTCTCTTTTTCAAAAGGAAAAAAAAGTTACATGCTCAAAGTCTACATAAATTGTTCGAATAAGGGAAGCACTAAATGATTTAAAAAGAGGGGGAAAAAGAAAAGGTACACAGAACGTGGAGGATTTGGTGTGGCGGGCCTATACAGGCAGAGAAGAGTAGTCGTACAGTAATGATCGAGGGTGAGCCGCAAAGAGGGGAGAGTGGTTTTATTTTTCTTGTGTGCACGCGAGAAAATTTTATTGTGAGGCACTAGTATCTACTTAAAATTTTAGTTTACAAGAGAATATAAGAAAAAATTTAAATCTTTTATTAAATTAATGGTAAAGTTTCATTTTTTCTCTAATAATAATTTTCTCGTCGAAGGTTTTTTAGGTTATACTTTTTATATTTAAGCTTTTTATTCATTAGTATAATTCCAATAATTATACAATTTATTGGATTATTTTGTGTTCTATTTTTCTTCACATCATTTTCACAACATTTGACTACCTGGGTAGGTGTGTAAAAGATTTCCTTCTTTCTGCTTGCTTATATGGCCTTAATATTATAATTATTAACAATAACACTACTAATATACGTAGAAGTAAAGTGAAATGTTTTTTTTTTTTTTTTACAGAAGAATCTCTTTGGTCAGAGTTCAAAAGAGAATTTTGAAACAAAATTTTAGAAAAAAAATATATTACATTGATGAACAATGACGAAGCAAGTATTTTTTATTAATTTGAGCAAGTATTTTTTATTAATTTGAGAATAAAGGTAAGGAAAAAGAAAATATATTAAAAAAGGGATAGAAACATATCCCAATATTTGTTAATATTTTGAAAGGATGAAAAATCAAGAAAGTAAGTAACTTACTTTGGCTTTTTTTTCAAATTAAATTTATAATACTATTTTTAATTTAAGAAAAATCCATTTTAAACTTTTTACATTTAAAATGCTCATAATATATAAAGGGAGCAAATAAGGAAGAGCTCATAACATAAAGGCAGCACTAATCATAATCCGTGCCACATTTTTTTTTAGCTCGGTCCAAACCGATTACCATGGCAGATTCGCTTCCAAAACCCATTTTCTTCTTTCTCCTCCTCATCTTCTTTCCAATTCTCAGCACTGCAAAATCTCACCGTTTCTCGAGAACCATATCTCCCACAACAGCAGGCCTCAAACAAGAAAAACTCAGCGACCTTCGCTTCTACTTCCACGACATTCTCAGCGGACGAAATCCAACGACCGTCAGAGTTGCAGCCGCTCCGATCACCTACAATTCATCGACCTATTTCAGATCGGTGGTGATAATGGACGACCCTTTGACGCTGGGGTCTGAGCTGAGCTCAACAATGGTGGGACGAGCTCAGGGAATCTACGCCTCTGCTTCACAGACGGAGGTGGGTTTTCTAGTGGTTTTGAACTTTGCTTTTGCGCAACGGAAATATAACGGTAGCTATCTGAGTGTATTGGGGCTTAACACCGTGCTATCCGCCGTGAGTGCTATCCGCCGTGAGAGAGATGCCGATTGTGGGTGGAACTGGTGTTTTCCAGTTTGCTCGTGGAGATGCTCAGGCCAGAACTCATACTGTGAATTTCAGCACGGGATTCTGTTGTGGAGCATAACGTTTATGTATTTCATTATTAACCATTCTTTGTATTTGATTGATGTGTGTTTTATTTTCTTTTAAAGTCTTGCTTTTATTTAATTTTTCTTTTCATCTGTGGAAATTTGAAATAAGTTTATAATTGTAAATTATAATTTATTTCAGAAGGGCATACCCTTTGCATGGGAGATTCACCTTTCCATTGGAATTGCTACTTTATAATAATGTCATAATGATAAGCCTTTGGAGAAATTATTCTCACACCCTTGAAATTTAATGCTAAATACACTCTCTTTCCTGCAATTTTCATTATTGGGTTTACCTCCCCGGAAACTAACGTGTATGGACGGAGTTAATATTAAATATTTATTGACAAAAATGATCTTAAGAACTATACCTTTAAAGACTTGTCTTTTTATAATAAATAGTATATTTTCAATGCAGCTTGTAAATGAAATTAAAGCACATGAATATGATTAGAGAAAAAAAAACATAATTACTCTTAAGACACAAACTAATGTTTAACCCCTTCAAATATTAATTATTTTTATTATTTATCATCAAAAAATTAAAAGAGAATAGAACTTATTTATTTTATTATGTTATTTTATATATCTATTTTATAACTCTTCAATAATTATCTGTTTATTTATAAGATAATGAAAATTTGAATAGTGTGATATTTTATTTATTTGTTTATGTTTCAAAATTTTATTTTAACTAACCAGTAATTATCAATTAAAAAAGATATTTCATTATAATATTTTCTATTATGTAAATATGTGATAATCCATTTTAATATATTTATGTAAATAAATAATAATCCATTATAAAAATATATATTATGACACAATAGAATGATATGAATATTAATTCATATTTAAAATAATAAAAAATGAATACAAAATACTACACATTGAATATAGATGATGTAAAGTTTACAAGCACGTCTAATTTTTTTATGAAAGGATATAAGAATAAATATAAAAAATGACATGTAAATAACAAACAACGAATGATATGGTATCGATAGTTAATATTTTTTATAAAAAAGAATTATAAATATTGACGTCGGATTTTAGTAATGATCTAAACTCCAGTCAATAGAGGGATTTTGCAGGATCTCTGACCTATAAATGGTTCAAATACAAACAAGACTGAAGAATAATCAAAGGAGAAGAAAAGAAGAGCAAGAAAGGAGGCAAAAGGTTTAACATGATTCGGCTAAATCTGGGTATCGTCGGATCCTACGTCCACGGTTGCGTGTTATTGATACAGTTTTTCTACAACGTGAGATCTCTGTTTTGGCAGAGTTTTGATACATAAGAATGAGTTGTTTTTTATGGATGGGCTCCTTCCTCATATTTATAGAGGAGATGAGATTACAATGGTAATTACATATACAGTAAATCTATTACATCAGCATTTATTGTATAAGATAGAATATGCAGACTAAATCTTTTACTTTCGGCTACTGTAGTCATCTTCTACAGGCGGGGACCTCATTTGCCCGTTGGAGTAAGACATGACTTAGTCTTCTGCCGGGCCTTCAGGTCACAGGTTAGACTTCATCAGCTAGGTCGCTCACCCGTTTGTGAATAATGGAGCTGAGGTCAAACTCGCTCAGCAACTCGCGAGCTCGAGCTGTGGGGATTACCTCGCTAAGCGGCCTGAGGCCACAGTGACTTGATCACTTCCGCGGGCGGTTCCTTTGTTGTTCTCGAGCTCCTTGAGGGTCCATCCAGGACCAAATTTCTCATACAACATTAGCCCCCTAACTCGCTGTTCATTTTTAACGGACTAGGAGTTGAAAACTCTTCGATTTCATATTAGTCAAAGTCCTTTCCCAAGACTGACAATTCATCTGTTCTAAGCCATGCTTCTAATGGCACGTGTCTAGCAGCTATTGCTGGGTCAACTTAGCCTTTCCCGAGGCCATAAATGATGACGGTTGGGGGAACGGTTCCAGATCTTTCGGTAGATATGGTCCCGATTCTATATAAGGGGGAGACAATCCTCTTTGAATTCTATATTTAAGCAAATCATGGAGCCTCCTGATGAACCTCCATCATTCCCGGCATTCTAGCCTTCCTCAGAAGCATGTATGGTCTGCTGCATGGGTAACTCAGAGGACTCATCTCCCTCAGTAACATGGAAGGATCTCATATGGATCTCAGACTATGTCCTCTCGACTCAACTGTGAGGCATTTGCTCGGCTAACTAAGCTCCTAGGGCTACCTGATTAGATTCCTTCAGGAGGAGCAGGTGGTCGAGTGCAAAGAGATGCAGCACTACCGTTGATTATGCATTGGAAGAAGAAAGCTGTGACATGTGACCCCTAATAAACTGAGGCGTAGCTCCCCAAGGCTGGCCCTTCTTCTTAGTCATAGATTTTTTCCTTCGTATTTGGTTTAGTCTGTACTCAGAGCTTTCTGATGTAATACTATGTCGTCAAGGCCTTTCAATAAATAAAATTAGTTTTTTCATAATTTCTGTCTGTTTTTGTTCTCTTTTGCAAATACTTTGGTTTGGTCCATCTATGCGTCCTGCACATAGTCAAAAAATAACATGAGTTACGAACTGGAATGTCATTGTGCTCGAGCCGACCCTTTGGCCAGATAGATGAGCGCGCATGAGAGCTAGGACTTAATTGAGTTCACATGAAAGCTGCGAAATTCAATGATTCTGTTGCCTTGGGTGAATAATTGATTCATCGATTCTTTACGCTTTAGCGATCGTGGAGTCACGCTAGTGTTGAGTGTTCAAGAGTGCCTCTGCACTTCAGCGAGCACATAACTGCGCTGGCATAAGCGAGTCTATTTTGAGCATTTCCACTCCTTAGCGAGCCTGTAGCTCAATTGGTTAGGTGAGTTTGTTTCGAGCGTCTTCACACCTCAGTGAGCCCGTGACTCAACTGGCTAAACGAGTTTATTTTGAGTGTCTCCATGCCTCAGTAAGCCCGCAACTACGCTGGCTAAACGAGTTTATTTTGAGCATCTCTTATGCCTCAATGAGCCCATAGCTACGCTGGCTAAACAAGTTTGTTTTGAGCATCTCCACGCTTAAGCGAGCCCGCAGCTCAACTGGTTAAGTGAGTTTGTTTTAAGCATCTCCACATCTCAGCGAGCCCACAGCTGTGATGGCTAAACGAGTTTATTTTGAGCGTCTCTATGCCTCAGCGAGTCCACAGCTATGCTGGCTAAACGAGTTTATTTTGAGTGTCTCTATGCCTCAGCGAGTTCATAGCTTAATTGGTTAGGTGAGTTTGTTTTGAGCGTCTCCATGCCTCAGTGAGCCCGCAGCTACACTGGCTAAACGAGTTTATTTTGAGCATCTCGACACCTCGCGAGCCCACAGCTACACTGGCTAGCTAAATGAGTTTATTTTGAGCGTCTCCATACCTCAGCGAGCCCACAGCTACACTGGTTAAATGAGTTTATTTTAAGTGTCTCCATACCTCAGTAAGCCCTCAACTACACTGGCTAAACGATTGTCAATTCTTCTCCGAAATGAGCTCCAAGGGGCCCCAATCAGATTAGGTGTCACGGTTGGTGTGAAGTATGAAGTCTTTAATAACATTCACTTCATGATATATTAATCGCATGTGAACTGCAGATATTGCTAGCACTTGGGAGCAAAAAGGGCAAAGTGAATGACATTAAATCAATTAACAAATAACTTTCAGCAAAATTGAAGAAATGACAATTACATCCACCCCAAAATTTGAGATACAACATTAAAATACAACTTGGACTGAACCCCCCGGCTCTTGGTTGGTATTGCATTGAGAAGGCTGGGGGCAGCTGTCTCGAGGGTTGTACCACGTACTCCCTCAGACGTCCTCTTCTAATTAGGTCCTCAATCGCCTCCCTGAGAGCCCAACAATTCGAAGTACCATGACCAACTTTGTTGTGATAGGTATAGAATTCTTCATTGTTCCTCTACCTAAAAGGAATCCTAAAGGGTGGAGGCACCCTGAAATCTTTCCTATCCTTTTCTATCATGAAGATCCTATTCTGGGAATCTGATAGGATGTTATATTGTTCATAACGGTCCGAGTGCTGAGGTCGTTCATTCTTAGGCCTTTTGGACTTCTTGGTCGTCCACTCGACGGAGTGGTCACCTTAGTCCACATCACGCTTCATCTTACCGTAAGAGGTTTTGGCTTTTTCATTTTTCTTGTTGGACCTTTTCGAGCCAAAGGTCTTTTCTCACTTTATTTGTTTGGTAGCCTGTTCATAGAACTCGGTGAGGTCTTTGACCGGGGACTTATACAGGCTTTTGTATAGTTTCCTCTCTTTACGGAGTCCCACAGAGATGGTGGCCAACATGATTTCTTTAAATGGATTCTCCACCGAATTTGCCTCGAGCTTGAATCTAGTGATGTAGTCCTTTAGCGACTCCTGCTTGCGCTGAAAGACCATGGCGAGGTAGCAAGGGGCACTGGCTGTTTCTTCAAAGCTTAGTGTTAGCTAATAAATTTCTATTAGCAGTCTTCCTAACTACCAATTGAGTGAGCTGGGAGGCTTCTAAACTAAGTTCGAGGTACACCTCCCAATGTGGCCGGAAACACCCGACACTTGATCAACAGGTCCGCTGTTTATAAATCCATCTAGACATTGAATGCGTCAAGATGATCATAAGGATTAGAATCCCCATTATACAACGGGATCACGGGCACCTTGACTTTGCGAGGGAGAGTTCGGGCTTTGATTTCCTCAGAGAATGGTGACTGTTCCCCATAGCGAGCATGATCGCTCAAAATCTGAAGTCATCTCTCTAGCTGAGTCATCCTCTAAAATAACTCTCCAACTAACAGGTCTCATACCCCAGAGTGCTAGCTAGACGACCGCTAGGTGCTTTAGTCTCTATTGTTGTGGGAGTCGTGACCTGGGGTCTGCTCTTGTGAGCAACAAGCTGGAGTATGACCTTTGTTGGGATCATTCAGATGTTGAGTTTGCCGCTGCTAGAAAACATTCACGGGTGTTTGGGCTTTATCCCGTCTTTGCACACCTTACGCCCATAATGTGACTGCTTTAGTCAGTTCTCCCATCATGTGCTCTAGTTTCTCCTGGAGCTGAAGCCAAGTCCGTGGTTCGTTGGCGCCATTGATGATGGAGACTGATTGTGCTAGACTGGTTGGAGGGATATCAATAGCTGCTCTGATGACAAGAGCAGTTGACGAGTTCGTTATTGAAACATGGTCATCCAAAGGATGGGGTTGCACATTCAAGGCTCTGGTGGCTCTTCCCTTGGCCATTGTAGCAAGAATGAACCAGAATAGGTGAGATCCCCACAGACGGTGCCAAAATGTTAACGTCGAATTTTGGTAATAATCCAAACTCCGGCCAACGAGGGGATTCTTCAGGATCTCTAACCTATAACCAGTTCAAATACAAACAAGACTGAAGAATAATCAAAGGAGAAGAAAAGAAAAGCAAGAAAAGAGGCACACGGTTTAACGTGGTTTAGTTAAATATGGATATCACCGGATCCTACGTCCACGGTCGCGTATTATTAATACAGTTTTTCTACAACGTGAGATCTCTGTTTTGGCAGAGTTTCGGTACATAAGAATGAGTTATCTTTATGGAGGGGCTCCTTCCTCATATTTATAGAGGAGAAGAGGCTACAATGGTGATTACATATGCAGTAAATCTATTACATCAGCATTTATTATACAAGATAGAATATGCAGACTAAATCTTCTATTTTCGACTACTACAGTCATCTTCTACAGGTGGGGACCTCATTTGTCCGTTGGAGTAAGACATGACTTAGTCTTCTGCCGGGCCTTCAGGTCGCAGGTTAGACTTCATCAGCTATGTTGCTTGCCCGTTTGTGAATAATGGAGTTGAGGTCGAACTCGCTCAGTAGCTCGCGAGCTCGAGCTGCGGGGATTACCTCGCTAAACGGCCTAAGGCCACAACGACCTGATCACTTTCACAGGCTAGTTCCTCCGCTGTTCTCGATCTCCTCGAGGGTCCATCCAGGATCGAATTTCTCATACAACAATAAATTATTTAATACATATATAAAAAATAGAAAATATAACATGGAAATTTTTAATTTTGAAGGAGTTTTTTATTTAAAAAAAATGACAAATTATTTAACACATATATATATATATCTTTGATGTTATTGTACCTATGTTAATTTATAAACTATTTCTTTAAATTAACACATATGTTAAAATATATTTTTACAAAATTTCTGGCATATAGACATAACCAGAATAACTGACACACTCGACGACCTTTACTTCAAGTAATTCCAACTTAACAAGATAATTTCTATTAATTCATTCATTCTTTTTTTAAAAAAAATAGATCAAAGCAAATAATCACTATAATTAGAAAATGCTATGCATATAATTTTGTTAAAAATGCTGGATAAATAGGAAGAAAACACGCATTAGATGATATAGGAACACACAAAACGTTTATAATTTTGTTTCCTTTTGTTGCATTTGCATATAATTTTGTAGATCTTAGATTCTATAATGGATCTAAATTTTAATTCGTCCTTGTAATATTATATGCAATATTGTTATTGTGTTAAGTTTTACGATCATAATTTTTTGTAATTTTATTTCCTAATGGAGACATATTTCTACATTTGTTCATAATTTTGTTAATTGTAATGTAACTACAACCAAAATTTAATATCATGATATTGTATTAATTTTATGATTTATAAATAATAATTCTGATAGAATTTTATGAATAATAATGGTAATGCAAGTGATAATAATGTTTGGGATTAGGAGGGTAATCCCGCAAAAAACAGTGAGTACAGCAAAGGTGACATTGTTGTGTCTAAGGGTACTTACGTATTAAATTTTTTAGAATATAAGTGATGTCATCTTTTAATAGAAAATTCTAATAGAAAACTAACAAAAGGGGAAATTGACGTGTAAAAGTTTAAACAATGGATGAGTGTCTGAACTTTTGAAAAATGAGAGGAATGGAGTGTAATTAACTCAAACCTGAGGATAATTTATCTTATTAAATATTGATCAAAAGAACGGTTACTTGGATTTCCTGATTGATTCATGGTAATAATATATCTCGTTTATTGATTTTAAATTGATCATGATCACATGTATAGATCATGTTCATAGAAGTCAAGATGATCACATATACAAATTAAATCATAGAAGTCACTCCTTTTTTCTTACCTTATCTTTCAAACAAAATTTTTGGGAGGTAATCAGTAGACAGATGAAGAGTATGCAATAGACTAGGGTATCAGGAGTAGGGACCTTGTTAAAATAAATGTAACCAAGTAGTGATCTAACCCATTGGTGGAAAACCCCCAATATCTTATTTAGATCTAAGTGCCACTAATAAAGTCTAACCTTTATCATCACATATGGACTACTATATTTTTAACATTCTTTATAATTTTTGAATTGTTAGGTCTATAATGAAAAAAGAATTCTAGTAATCTTCCACTTAGACTACATTATTTAGAAATCATGACTACTTTAATAAATGTCAAAGTTAAGGCACTATTACACTCATAGTTCTAAATTAAGATCATAAGAGTTCAACAGTGTAGAACATTATATCTAGTAAGGATATTAACATCACATATATTGCAGTTCTACATCTTGCTGACCAAAATTTAACATAAGATGTGCATAACAAGATTTACATAATAGTAACTGTGATTTTATATGTGAATCTCTATACAATGGTCCTAAAATCTGCCTAAGATGCCGAATAAGAATCAGTGTTCTCAACACATAGTGAGGCAAGGTCTAAATGTCTCCAATAGCATGTCATAACCAGCTAATGTGTGCAAATAGCAATATATGACTATATCATGAATATTTTATTGATACATATATCGAGATAAATAACAAATATAATTACATTATACACAATACTCCTACTAAACCAGTACATCAAAAGACTTAGCCAGACCCATATTAATTATATGATCATGACACATTCCAACTGCTAAGCCTTGAGTTAATAGATCCATGAGCATAAGATTCATGAAAACATGCTCAATACAAGTAATATGCTCACTATCTTCTCTCTCATAAATTGGTACTAAACATAAAAACGTTTCATATGCCCAAAACTTTTATTATTTAAAAAGAAGCTAATAGCAGCAACATTGTCACAATAAATGGTTAAAGGCCTTGAGATTCTCTTAACAATATTAAAATTGGCAATGAAATTCCTTAACCATATAGTTTCATGAGTAGCTTTATAACATATGACATACTCTGTTTCCCTAGTAAAAGATATTGTAAGCAACTTCTTGATACTATTTCATTGTACAACTTTTCCTACCATCATAAAGATGCATGTAGATATGGATCTATCATCATTTGGACATCCATCAAAATCTAAGCAGCCTTTAATCATAAGATCTCTCAATCTTTTATAGGTTAGCATGTAATCTTTTGTACTTTGCAAGTACCTCATAACTTTTTTAGCAGTAGTCCAATGCCTCTAACCAATATCACTTAGGTATCTCCATCTCACACCAATAACAAAAGCTATATCAAGACATCTACACACCTGAGCATACATTAGGCTACTTACGATGGACACATATGGGACATTCTTTATCTTTTCTCTTTCTTCATCACTTTGAGAACATTGGATTTTTGAAAAGATCCCACCTTTTTAAATAGATGTAGATACTTGAGAGCATGTTGCCATGTTAAACCTCTTTAATACTTTCTTAATGTATGGCCACTGAGACAAACTAACCACACCTCAGGATCTATCACGATGAATTTCTATGCCCAAAACAAAACTAGCATTCCTAAGATCTTTCATTTCAAAAAGCATAAATAACATTTAATTTTTCTTAGTCAACAGGTTTAGGTCATTACTTGTAAGAAGAATGCCATAAACATATAGTACTAGGATCATAAAACTACCCACACTTATCATGATATAGATGCACTGATCTGCATTATTCTCCTTGAACCCAAAAGAAGTCACTATCTTATCAAACCTGAGATACCACTATCTAGATGTTTAATTTAAACTATATATGGAATTTTTCAATTTACACACAAGGTGTTCTTTGTCCTTCTCTTGGAGACCATCTGGTTGTTTCATGTATATTGTCTCTGTCAGGGCACCATTCAAGAAAGTTATTTTGACATCTATCTGAAGTAAGTCCAAGTCAAAATGAGCTACAATCACCATAATAACTCGGAATAAGTCCTTAGTTGATACTAGCAGTTTACTACAAGTCTGGCCTTGTACCTCTTAGTTTCACTTGAAACATCTTATTTGGTCTTGAAGACCCATTTGCATTCAACTAGCTTTTAACCAGTAGGCAATTCAACTAGAACTTACACTTAATTTTTGTGCATTGATGCCCATTCATCCTTCATTACACTGACTCATTTTGTAAAATTAGGAGCAGACATAGCTTATGAAAACATAGTGGGTTTAGAATTATCATTACCATCAAATTCATGTTCTTGTAGGTAAATCATATAATCATTGGAGATTATTGGTCTATGAAGTTTATTGGACCTTCTCAAGGGAATTTCATAAATGGTTTCTTGAAGCTTTATATTTTCTGTCATTGGTTGCACTAGATTGACTTGTAAGACAACAGAAGATAACTCACCAAGTCATAGTGCCAGTGGAAAACACTTTCTTCTCTAAAGGTCATGATACTCAATACCTAATTCCCACTATCCAACTCATCTTTAAAATAGATGGCTATGTTAGATTCAACCACTCTAGTTGAATGAGTTAGATAGTAGAATTACTACCTCTCGAGTTATTATAATAGCCAATAAAATACCTAGAAATGGTCTTTGAATCAAATTTCTTTGTAGAAAGAATATATGGTTTCACCTTAGTTTTACAACCCCAAACATAGATATGCCTTTCTCCTATAAATCAACTCATTAAGGGTTTTAGGCACCAATTTGCTCAGAATTTGATTCAAAATATATAACAATCTTTAAGGCATCACCCCGTAAGAACTCTAGCAATGATGAATGAGCCAACACACATCTCACCATGTACATGAGTGTTTGGTTTCTTTTTTCTGCAATACTATTCTATTCTGGTGTCAGGCATGGTGTAACTAGCTTTAATCCTACATTCCTATAGGTACTTGGCAAAGAACCTAATCTCATCATACCTACCATAATACTCATCACCTTTGTAAGAGTTGACACATTTGATTCTCTTTCCCAATTTGAGCTTAGCTATAGCCTTGAATGACTCGAAGGCATCTAGTGATTCAAATTTTTCAGTAAATGATTTCAACCATCCAAACTTGGAATAATCATCAATAAAGATAATGAAGTATTTATAGCCATCCATAACACTAGGCATAATAGGTCCATTAATGTCAATGTAAATTAGCTCTAGATCATCCTATTTTCTGCTTTTTTGTCCCTTTTCTAGCTTTAGCAAGGAGTTTTCCCATGATGAAATGTATACATTTCTTAAAGTTTGAGAAATAGATCATATAGAACCTCTTCTTTTATAAGTCTTTACATCTTCACTCTGGAAATGTGTCATAGACATCTATGCCACAACTTTAAGGATTTCTCATTAGTTTGGCTTCTTTTTTTTTTTAATCACTGTATTTATCATATCAGCAAAACCATGATCCAAGTTGATCATGTACAATCCATCACACAATGCACCAGTACCAACCACCTATGAATTATAAAACAAATTAATTTTCCCATTGCCAAAATTACATAAATAAGAATTACTATCCGAAGCTACTATAGAAATCAAATTCCTTATCATGGAAGGTACATAAATAGTCTTTTGAGTTCTAATGCATGTCCAATAGATAAACATAACAAAACAATGCCTATATACTCCACTTAAACTCATTCATAATTCCTAAGTCGAACAATCAACCCTGTATCACTTGGTCCCTTTAAATTCTCCGTGCTTGCAAGGAATTTGTCACATGAATAGTGGCACCAGTATCTAACGATCAAGTATTCGATGGCACATTAATAGTATTTGATTCAAAATAAACTAAAGCTAGAGGGGTACCTTCCTTCTTCTTCTCAACCCACTTCTTATATTTGAAGCAATTCACCTTCTTGTTCCCATATTTCTACATAACCTACATTTCCTTTAAACTGAGTGTTCTTAGGCTTTTGGCATTATTCATTCCTTTCACCCTTTTTCTTTTCATATGTAAACTTCCCTTTATTATCCCTCTAACATCCTCTTACTCCTTGTTCTAAAGTTGAGTCATGGGAAACAAAGTTGACATTCTAAACTTTTCCCTTTCTCATGTCTTCTTCTACCTGAGTAATAATAAAAACCAATTTATTGATTGTTCATTCTCCCTTTTAGGTATTTTAAGGTATTGTAGGATGTTTTTTGAACATCAAATTGAGCTAGTAAAGATTCCGGTGCTCACCAGATCAAGTAGTTGTCACCCAATTCAACCTTCATACTTTTCAACTTGTTGTAGCAATAAACTGTTGGTGTATGCCCTAGAAGCCAATCATAAGATGATTGTTTGCATACATTATATTACGTTTTAATGGCAATTCAATTATT
>JANHAO010015097.1:0-15055 GCA_026873985.1 Saraca asoca | reverse complement strand
CATCCCATAACCCTTTATGGAATTGACTGAATGAGATAACTTCTCACCAGGGACTTCATCTTACGTATGCAATACACGATGAATGTAATATAAGATGAATGTACAACCTTGATATCCAAATACACAGAATGTATAGTCCAGGATGCGCTAGAACTCAATCAAATTGGTCTAGGGCACCCATCCAGACTAACAAATAAATCGTCGAATTTAGAGAAATTGAGGTTGAGGATGGTTTGATCGGAAGGGCTTAGAATCCCAGCATTGTTAAACATGATGTCCAATTGTCCATGAATATTGACCATTGATTCCATAAGGTGTTTGAGCTGAATAAACTTTATTAAATTTTTATATTTGTATTTACTAATTTCTGAATAAACTTTCAGCAGAATATTAATTCAGAAGTGAGCAATCACCCTTCTAATCTGGAAGGAAGCATTCAACTTGACAAAAATAAGAATGCTAGCTGAGGCGCGACCTATTGAGCAACAAGATTGCTGTGGCACATCCTACTAAGCAACATGATTGTTGACACCTACCTGAGCAATAAGATTACTGCACCTGCCTGAGCAACAAGATTGTTGGCACCTACTTGAGCAACAAAATTGACGGTACTTACTTAGGTAACCAGATTGCTAGATGAGGAGCAACCCACCTGGGCAACCAGATTGTCATTTGTAGCGTGACCTATTGAGCAACACGATTGCTGTGGCGCAACCCACTGAGCAACATGATTGTTGTGGCATGACCTACTGAGTAGCACGATTGCTATGGCGTGACCTACTTGGGCAACTAGATTGCTAGCTGAAGCATGACCTAACTGGGCACTCAGTTTGTGCTAGCTGAGGAACATTCATGTGACTTACTACTCAGCACCACATTCATGCGACCTACCACTCAGCACCACATTCATGCAACCTGCTCATGCCACACATGACCTGCTACTGGGCACTCGATTCATGCAACCTATTGGGCACTTGACGCGTGCACCTACTGAGCACTCAACTCGTGTTAGCTAAGGTGCATTCACGTCAACATTTTGAATTATCATCTGCAACCTACCGAGCATTCAACTCATCAAAAACCTTATTCACCGAGGTAAATGTACATATGAACATTCAAGAAATGAAACTTAGAATTATAGAAGTCTAAATGACGACATGGTGGATCAAGCTTTTACCAACAAACTACAACTCTCAGTCCGTAGAACGCACTGAGAGCTGGGGGACTAATGTTGTGGATAATTTTCGATACCGTACAAATGGGCTAGTAAAAGTCCAATAAACAGACTCAGCTGATAAGGGCTCAACTCATCTATGATTAAGGCTGCTGGACCAAGACATCAGGTCGCTAAATAACGAATTAAGGTCGCCGGTCAACACGGGTCAAAGCAACAATCTTAAGTCATGAGAACAAGGCCTAGCTTGTAGCCCGCAGAGCGCATCCCCAATTATCAATTCAAGAAGATTTGTTTGGTTTCCTACTTTGATGGGGATTCATTATAACCATTAATCCTTATCCGTTATATAATCCTAATTAAGTCATGATATTTATCGGTATTTGAATTACATTCAAATTGTAACACCCAATCATTATAAATAGGAGTTAAAATTATTGTACAAGGGACATATAATAGATAAACAATCAATCAATAAATACGGCTGCTAAGCTCAAAATATAGAGAAATGATATAACCATGGACGTAGAATTTGATTGACTTTAGTCGAATCATGCTAAAAAACTTCTGATTTTTTTTATTTTTCTCTCTCTCTTTTTACGCTTAATCTGTAATTTAATGTTTTTGAACTTTTTGATTAACCGAATTTGATCGTCAACAAAAACAAACATCATTTAATAAAAAATTCATTTGAAGAGAAATAAAATATTGTTTTTAACTATTTGAACCGGGAATAAGAATATATAGTGTAAGGTAGAAGCATAGGTAGTGTTTGTCAACAGATCTCCAAAATTAGGTCCTCAATAAGACAGTAATTTTTGCTTTTCTAAAATATGTTGGCAGTCTTAATTAGCCCATTCCTGGACTTTGCATCAGTTGAATAGATTGATGCACATGATCTTGTGGTATCTAGCTCTGGTAAAGATGTCATTTTTCTTTTGTGATACAAAGAAACCAAAATCTATTGGAAAATGAAGAAATGGAATTTATGCAGATCGAAATCCAAACCCTACTGGCTACCTTAATCTTACCACTAAAATTAATAATATATGTACTACTTGTTTGATGGTAAATTTTGAAATGTTTTGATTCGTGCACATTAAAAAAGTGATGTTTCCTTGAGAATAATTTAGGTCCGCAATGTGCATATGCTTCTAAATTCTGATCTGAAGTAATGCATTAAAGTTGCATATATTTTATGACTAATGCCATTGAAAACAGGTCTAATCAAATTAGCTTGTGTGGATTGAACTTGATTACTCAGTTCAATCCTGCTTCTTGCATTATGGGTTGAGGGAATATGGGTTGTAATTGAGGGAAGTGAAACTTGAATTACGGGTTGTTGGATTGTGTAAATGTAAAAGTGAATATGCTACTTTTTTTTTATCCTGCTTCTTGCAGGCATATTTGGAAACTATTACGGTAAATTACGATATTAAATCTAAATACATTTTTGTTTTTCAAAATTAATCTAAACCTTCCTTGTTGGTTACAGAATTGAACCCTGCTAGAATTTATTTTGAATGGACATTTTTACCCTTTTTGTAATTGACTTTGACTGAAATATCAAGAGGCGGAGAGAATGAAGTTGTTTGGCAAGCAGAAAGAAAAAAAACCTTTGAAATCAAATCACATAAACACAGCAGCGTCATGAAGAAAATGACACAGCGACTGTAGATCTGACATGAAATCTCTTTTTTCTAATCTTGTTTCTAGTTCAATTCTTATATTTTAAATTGTTCTTTTTTTTTAAATTTTCTCCAATAATTTACATGACGAATCTTCCGTCTTTGAGGGAGAATCTCGTTGTGTTTATGAAATTTCAAAACTAATTCCTTTTGTAAACACAAATCACATTTCTTCAACTTCTTATTTCTTACACATTTCCTAACAAAAGTAAAATCTGTATTTTGATGGTCCTAATTAAATTGGATTTGAGCAGTACAGATAAGAAATCGAATTAGACATGACAATCTAATTGATTGGGTTGTTCAGCTTTGGAATGTTGTACTACTCGTCCAATGTCATTGTCAATTCCCAAAATGAAACACGCAGAAAAGAGGTCTCTTCCTTCTAATGGTGTCTTCAGGCTATTGAGGAGTAATTTGGAGAAGTTTGAGATGGAGAAATAAGATTACTCATTTAAAAACATAAACCAGTAAAAACACAGTTTTGAGGAAAAAAAAAAAAAAAGAGATAAAATGGTATTAAGATTACCCATTTTAATATATTAATGTGAAATTTTTAAAGATTTTATGTGTCTACATATTTCATCAGAGAGAGTGGGGTTACAAAAATCAATCACGATTTAATTGGAAAACAATCGCAAATAAAAATATCACACCTAATTGATAGGTTATAAAAATCTATTGAGAATAAATTGAAAAAAAAAAATTGTGTGTTATTATTATTGACACAATTATTTCTGGAACAGTCAGTCTTTTGAAACAAATATAGTTTTTCTAAAAATATTTTGCTTAGAAATGGGTCTAGTATAATTCTTCCATCAACTCATCATGTCCAAAATTAAGTATAAGATATAATTATGTTATTTTTGTGATAAAGATGTTATTTTGTTAGAAAAAAAAATATACTGATATTTTTTTAGTGTTAACTAATATAAATCTAGTTTTTATATATTATTATTTTTAGATAGTATTTACAGTTTTTAGTGATGCTAATACAGATTAAATTTTTTTACATAATTTTAATGATAATCAATATAAATTAGTTGACTTATTATTCATATGGATCTGGGTTGGGAAAATAATTTTTAAAATTAAAAATAAAAAAAATACAACATAGTAAAATAATATTTTAAATGCAAAAATAAAAATATAGCTATTAAATAAACACCAAATATGTGGGAAGCAATCATAATGAAGAAGGGGAAGAGAAATTTGAGGCCAAATTTGAAGTTTAAAATAACAGGAGAAGAGGTGGAGAGAAATTTTGATGCCTTTGTTTAGCCTCACCCTTTCCTCTTTTCTTCTGTTCCCGTTGCTTGTGAATTTCCAATAAAAAAAAATTATAAATGAAGATAAAGTTCCTACTAAGTGACCGTTAAATCCTCAATCAGAAGGGCAAAATTGTTAATACATTATTTGGGGCTCACATTGTTCAATTTTGTTGGTCCAACGTCAGTGATGCTAACGTTCTGTTATCCGGAAGGGAGGAGAGTATGATAAAAGACATAATATGGGAATGATTTGGACTAATGTTAAAAAACGGGAGGAAGAAAGTGTATAGAGCCAAATATCTGAGAATGTGAAAATAATTTATCCAAACTACTATTAGTTGGACTCTTCTCTGCTGCAAGATGAAATCTTCAGGGACTGCACTGGCCCCTCATGCAAGTTATAATATTTTCTTATTTTTATTTTCACATTCTCTAGAAAAAAAAAGGAATTCTACCCTAAAGTTCACATTCAATTAAAAATACAATACTTTTACATTTAATTTTAAATGTGGGTTTAATTTTGTTGACAAAAAAAAAAAGTTAAATTTATCACTTACTTTAAAAAGTAACAAAGGGAAGATGACAATTACTTGCAGTTCTGAAGGTTAAAGTAATTCTAGACAAGGATGCAAGTTAAAAAAAGGTAATTCTAGACAATGCAAGTCTAAAAAAAGGACTTCACGTACCCCTCACAGATATACTGTATATCTCTATCCATAATTTGTTATATGTAAAGAGGTACGGCTGAGAATCTCATAGGCCAAACGTCAAAACTATGAATCCATTGAAGCAATGTATATCAAACTCTGAGTTAAGGCCAGACAAAAGCTCAATAGGGGCATTTGATGAAATAAAATCATATCCCAATTGGAGAAAATAAATCTGAAATGTTTCAATCAGTTATCAACTAAACATAAATTTTTGGAAGAAATAATACAATGAGAAGCCCTTAAACAAAAATTATCAAAAACAAAACTGTCATCCATATTACCGGAACATCTTTAATAAAAAGACCCCAAAATAATCATATTCAGTTCTTAAAATATATTTTAACTATTTAGAGCTGAAATATCTGGACCAAAAAAATTTTATGTTGACTCTGTCGGATTCTGCCCATTTCTTGGCAGCTGATACCCTGAAAATCCCCTTTCCTGGCGGGCACTGGGCCGATAGTATCCATTTCCTCTCAGTTTGTTATACTCACGTTCACGGACATCTTGGCCACTTCCCCTGCCAAAGCTCCTGGAACTGAAACGCCCTCTTGGTGCATCCGTTTGGTAGCCACCCCTACCTCTACCCCTCCCTGTTGGTAATCCAGTAACAATAAATTGAATAGAGAATTATGAACATTTATTTTGACAAGGAAACAAGAAAACTATTTGCTGAATATAGCACAGCCTTCCATCCATATTGAATAAAAAAAAAAATAAGGCAATCAAAACATGGTAAGTGCTACAAAATTACCATGCTGAACTTCGTTGGGCATTATTGTGGTTAGACAAAATTACCATGTTAACAAATTTGTTCTTTGAAGTCAAAGATGCCATCAAACAAAAGGTGATCAGGGCGATAATCAGTGCTACAAAATATGCCATATTCATATATTACATGTAAGTGCTACTAAATGTGAGGCCAGCAAAAATTTTAGCACCAAAGTATTACAGTAATCCTATATGATCCACCAACAACAGACCAAATTCTATCCCAGTAGATGGTGTTACTGTTACCTACATGGACTGTTTTTTATGGTTTCTCTGAATGATTATCGAATCTTCCCCTAACCTAATATGATCTATCTACAAAACTTTGATGGATTGATCTGCTATCCTTCAGACTGTCAATTAAGAATTCACCACCAGTACCATCAAACCAAAGGTGATCTCAGATATTAATGACAAAGAAATTTCGGCAGACATGCAAATAATAAAAAATACATACTTCCTCCTCGAGACGGGATGTTACTGTTTGGTCTCCGCTCTTCAATGTATACTTGCCTTCCAGCTACCTGCACTGATCCTGCCTGCAATCACACAAACAAACATGAGGCTCCATTACATGAGCGCAATAAAATATGCTGAAGGAGGATTAGGACTTGTAACAAAAGAAATAAATTTAAAAAAAAAACAAAAAAAAACCTTAAAAGCCACCATGTTTCTACTCAATAAAACATAACCTTTGTTACCAACTAATATTTGTAATTGGAGTCTTCCAGTTGGGATGGGATATTACATCATCGGCAGTAGAGATCTCAAATTACAATTTTATGACAAATACAAACCTTGACTGCATTATGGACACCAGTCATATCTTCAAATTCAACAAATGCATAGCAAACACCAACATCCTGGAGATTAATAAAAAGTTAAGCTTCAAAATGGGCATAAAAGATGTACTACAGCCATCTGATGTTGTAAAGATGTAGACCTTTCGACTTCTAATGACAACACCATCAGAGCTGATGCTACCAAAATTCTTGAATTCCTCCTCAATTTCAGAAGCAGACACAGTAGGTGGCAAGTTTCTTACGTAAACAGATTTAATTTCATCTGAAAGCACACCAATTTTCAAATCAAATCTCCAATAATAAATACATACAAGTAGCAGAATGAACAAATTGAAGATTATTTCATAGTTAAGTTTATTTTGCATAAGGGCACAACAATCAGCCATCAAAGTGTATACCAACACTTATACATAAACACTTAATAAAGTAAAAAAACTGAATCATTATTCAGTTATCAACAAGTATTGCACAGTAACCTTCATCTTCAGTTGCCGGAACCACCTCCACTGCATCAGTCTCAGACCTTTCAAATGTGTTTACTGATGTATTTGGTAGTTGACCACTTGTCTGTGGACCAATATCCCACTCAGAAGTGGACACATTCTTGTTAACAGAAGGCTGAGAAACTATTGATGGTGTAGATTGTCCTTTAGCAACCCGTAACTTCCAACAACAGTCAAATTAGCAAGGTCAGTTCCAATGTCATAACTGAACCCTAAGAAAATAGATATTTGGATAATTATTTAATATCTAGCTATGCGCATACAATAGAAGCATAAGTGTGCTTTTGGGGCTCCTCAGCAGGTTCTTCAGCAGGAGCAGGAACATGGTCTTGCACAACATTTACTGTAGTTTGAAGTGAACCATTGGAATCTTCAGTACCATTATCTTGCTGAATGTGCTCAGAATCAGGGACTTGCTGCATTTGTTGCTCTGAAAATCCATAATTGTCCGCTACACCATTTTCTTTGACCTCAGTTGCAGCAGCAAACTCCCTTGCCTGGATATCTCCACCAAGTAGGTAATTGGACACTGAAAATTCATAAATTTTCAATTACTATAAAAAAAATAGCGCCCATAATCCCATTTTCTAGAATCAGCTAGTTTACTTGCCCAGTGATTTTTAGTAAACAAAGAAGATATTATTATTGTGGAAAAAAAAAAAAAAACTAAGAAAGTAAGAATAAAAGTCATTCCTTTTGCATCATTTTTTTGTTAATTATTACTGAGGTGATAACAACTAACCACAAGTACCTGGCTTGTTGATTGTGGAAGGAGCATTCAGTGTTGGATCAAGATTGCTCTGAGCCAACAGGACTGCTTGGTGGTGGTGGTGGTGATGGACTGGATGGTGGATTGGCTCCTCTTCAACAAAGTGAAATATATCACTGAGCACAAAAAAGCCTTTTTCTTGGGGTGCAAGGAAGAATGTCTGCATAAACTTTCTCCACCGACTGTAGTCCTTAAGTTGCACAGACCCAGAGACCAACACAAGAACACCACCACTCCAAGATTCCAAAGAATGTGCAGTCTTGATTTCAAATCCAGTATAACTGAGTGACATAACAAGTGCATGGATTTGCTGCCCACAGAGAAATTTCTTTAATTCTGGGGGGGAAAATAAGAACTTTACTAATTACACATGCATAATCAATCATAAAATGTGTCAAACACCTTTAACAGTTAAGGAAGGACCCAATAGAATACAAGAAATCAACCCTCTAGCCATTTAGAAACATTAAAAACAGTCAGCATATGGAACATCAAGACATGGAAACTGGCAATACATGAAACTTGGGTGCATATATAGTTGCAATTCAGAAATTTTATTCTCCAACAGTTGGAACATTTAAAGATGAGCTAGACAAACCATTCATCTTAAAGGAACAATCTATACTTTTCAGCGAACATGCTGGAATTAGGAAGACTTCAGAATATTATCTAAAATAACATCAATAAATGCAATATAACCCAAGCAGCTGTATCCAATGAATTAACCCACCAACACATAACAATACTGTGGCCCAATATAACCACTAACTTAACCTTTTGCATAACAAGGGCATGCCAAAATTAAGATTGTTCCTTAAGGTCATGATCAAATAGATGAATAACAGCCTATTCAAGGGCAGATAAATCATAGGCAAGTAGTCACACCCAATTGTTTATCATGTAAATTAATGCAACACTACTTCAAGACCATTTAGTATTACAAAGAAGATATTTGATACAAACCCAAATGGTCCAAAATAACAAGTTGCACATTATTCTAACTAAACTTCTTCCCACAACTTTCAAAAGTTTACTTTCTTATTCATCATAATGAAGTAGATGTGGCCAAAGCTGTGTAAGTACAATTTATACCTTCATTAACTGATCTTCACTGATAGCTTTTACTACTTACTAGCATTCATCTATATAGTATTTTTCTTATGCTTCATTCCAAACAGCCATTTTCTTACATGCTGATAACTTTTCAATATCCAAGAATTAGCATAGTTTTATACATGGTGTCTTATTGTAAAACCACGAAATGCAGCATACTATTAAAACCATTAAACAGCAAATAGAACAACTATAAGTTGTGACTTAGTGCAGTCCAATCACATTCCAAGAATCCAAAAACAAATGTGTCGAATTGATCTCAAACTCCAAAAAGATATTATGCTAATGAATTTCCATAACCCCGTTTTTTCCATCAGAACACAAACCAAATATAAAAAACAAATAACAGTGATATAAAAAGTAAATAATGTCAAAACAAAACATAACGACCGATAAAAAGTGAAGGAAAGGGGATAAAATTGTACTAGCATTGCCGTAGCCGTCTCTCTAGTGTTGCCATCAATACGAAGCATGGTACTGGCATCAGAATAGAACTGATGCACAAACTCAGGCTGATGCCGAAGCACTTGGTAATACTGCGCCACGAAGTACGTTCCCACCTGAACCACTCAAATCCACCAAAGATATTTGAGAAAATCCAAAACATCAGATGAAGAAAAAGCTTAGAGTCAGAGGCATAGTATTAGGAAGAACAAGAACAAGATAACTAAGAACCTGAGCAGCAGTGACCGGAATCGGGAAGGCTGTGGCCATCGGGTTCTACAGAAAACCCTTAAACCCTAAACGAAGCCGTCACCAATCAAAACCTCAGATCAGCAACAACCCCGTCATAACCACAATCTGGGTAAGCTCAGGAAAAAAGGTTACGCAGAGAAATCTAGCAGAGAGAAGATAGCAAGGACGGCATAGAGAGAGAAAGGAGGACCTTTCAGAGAGAGAATTCGAGGGAAAGATTTTCCTGTTGTGGTAGAGGCAGGTGCTCCGTTGCTGCGGCTTTTCCTGTTAGCCGTCAGTCCACAATCACATAAGCACAGCTCACTCACAGCGAAACCACAAACCCCACTCTCCGCTACGAATTTTAGGAATTAAATTAAAATTCAAAATAATAAATAAATATACCAAAATCTGGTAATGAGTAATGATTTCGCAACCCCGACGTCAGAATCGAAAGGGAAACGATTTTATTTTCAGGGAAAAAAAGCCTTTGACCCTGTTTCAAAAGTTTAAAAAGAAGATTTTATTTATTTTTTAAATAATATTTAGATTTAAATTAAAAAAAAATATTTCATTTCATTGATAATTCTTATTTTATTTATATTTATATTATTATAAAATTTATTAAATTTCTTAAATATTTTATTAAAATATATTTCATTTGACATGAAATTAATATTATATTAATGATTTTATCTTTATTTTAATATTTTATTTATTATAATATCATTAAAATTTATCTTTTAAATAAATTTCAAACATTATTTTAATATATTTTAACAAAAAAATCATCTATAATCTAGTCCAATATATAAAAATAGTATCCAAAGATATCATGTGTAAGTCTATTAACAAAAGTAATATTAGAAGATGTCACATAAAAATAATCTCACTTTAGTTACAATTACTAATTAATTAATAATAATATAATTAATCTATTATAATCTATAAGTTAGTGTGACATTAAATAATAATTCAAAAATTTAATCAATTAAACATTAGGTTAAATTACATTTTATTCTGAATTTTAAAAATAAATATGTCACAAATTGTCATAATTTAAATTTAGAAATCACATATTAAATGAATTTGAAATGAAATATTCAATTTACATATTATTGTATTTAAAATTATAATTCCACCAACTCTCAGCCATTCAATTTATCATAATGTGTAAATTTATTATATATATATATATATATATATTGAAATTAACGTGAACATTGAGGAAATAATGTGTATATTACAACATATGTTAATTTATTATAATTAATATAATTAATTAAAATATTCAATTAAATTCAAAATTGGAGGGTTCATTTCCGAATTTAAATATAATACTCAATCAATCATCACAATTAATTTTAAAAATTAATTTTTCATTTTATGTTTTTTTAGGATTGAATTATAGTTAAATATCTTATTACTTACAAATCACAATTATTGTATATTTTAAATTTTAAATCATATTTTATCTAAATAATTAATTTTCAATAAAATACAAAAAAAAAAACAATTACACATTACTTTAAGAGTATTTTATATTTCGTTATTTTAGAAACTCATACCAAATATCTTATCTACAAATTAATTATTACAATAATAAATTATAATTAATTTGAAACCTGATAATATATCAATCATTGACAATTGACAATTTTTATTTTATGGTATTCAAAATTGTAATCAACTTAATTATAACAAAATAAAGATAAAAATACTTTATTTCATAAATTGCTCATAATTTTTAGTATTTTACTCAAACAACCATTAAGATATTGAGTTCATTCTTTATATGTATATCATTATTTATATATTACCTTATATGCATATCATTATTTATATATTACCTTCATGTCCTCCAAATTTTATATTCTTTTGTTATCTTCATGCAAATCTTCAATCAATTGAATTCGTATACAAGAAAACATAAAAAGAATGAAGAACAGTAATTTTATTCTCAAACTCTTAGTTTCTTGTATAACCTTATTTTGGATTTTTTTTTTTTAATGAAGAGGTTTTTTTTTAAATCTTCTAGCAATTGAAGTTTGATTTGGTACTTCAAAAGTTGGTTGCAAAAGTCTATGTGATAGCAGTGTTAAACTAATATTTGAATAAGGTTAAAGTATATCTCGTAATAAGGATACATATATGGTTCATGCTTTCCTCTTGCTAAAATTCAGCTCTATTTATAAATTGTTATCCTTTTTTCAATTTTGGATTAAAAAATTATGTTTGTTTTCCTACATTGTTTTATAGGATGTAAACATTTTTATCATCATTATTTTTTTTGTTGACATTGTAATTTCTGATTCTAAGGATCAAAGAAATATATTTAAGATTTGTTTATTGTATTATTTTTCAATTTAAAATATAAAAATTTCAATTCCTAAGAAAATATAATTATTGGTATTTTTTTAGTTCAAAATTTTTTTTATAATAGTTTGATCACTTGATTATATATTCATTTGGATCTTTCTTTGACTATTGCACAATGAAAAGCCACCAATTACAATCTTCTTATTCAAAGTTTTTCGATATGATTGGCAACAAGATCTATGAGGAAACTGAGCCATAAATGAGAAATAAAAAAGAAGCAACAACATAAGCAAAGCAATGCATGGATGTGATCATTGAAGCAAGGCATCAGTGCATCTTAAAAAAAATTGTGCTTTTTTATTAAAGTTTAACATAAAAATTATAAAATTTTACAATTTTTTAATAAAATATTATAAGTATTTATAGATTTTACATGTAACAAATACATAAAAAGTTATAACTTTCATAATTTAAAATTACATAAAAAAAATTTTAAAAACTATTGTGGGTATTTTTGGAATCATGCAAATGACTGGCAAAAACCCAATGAGCAAGTTTAACAGGTCAAAGGTCCAGAATTGAAGTCATTGGATCAAGCCTTCAGCTCATTAACAGGTGAACTTAGGTTGCTAGTGACCTCACGTGTAGCTTTAGGTCGCTAAAGTGAGTTCTAGCTCACAGGTTTCAGCTCTAAAGATAAGTTATAGCTCACAGGTCTCAGTTTTCAATTCTAAAGACGAGCACTAGCTTGCAGATCGAGACACACCTTCCTACCCATCTTCTAGAAAGCTCACAATGGTTAAACCCGAAGAGGGGCCAACTTGCATGACCAACTTACAGACATCAGCTAGCAAGAATTAACTTCCAGTTAATTTATTATTTATTTACATTCAACTTGTAATACTAACAACTATAAAAAGGGGATTAAGATCATTATAGAGAGAAGGCCAATTTTTTAGACCTAGAAAGAAACTTAGATAGAGAAAGCTAATTCTAGACAGAGAGTACACTCTGCAAAATATAGAAACAAGCTATATATTGTATATTCAAATATTCTTAAAAGTAACACTATAGTGGACGTAGGGGTTGACAATCGACTTTAGCTGAATCATGTTAAAAACTCTCACTGTCCTCTCCTTGTTCTCCCTGTTCTTCCTCTTGCCTTCACTCTTTGCCTCTCTCACCCTTTCACACTCAATAGGATTGCAGTTTGGGGTTTATTGGACCTTTTTAGTTGGCAGAATTTGGGCTTACCAAATTCCACTGTTAACATTTTGGCGCTAGAAGAAGGGCCCTAAACTACACTCTCTTTAATTTTTTGTGCAATGGCTAGAGGAAGAACCACCAAAAGTTCAAATGCCGCAATTGACTAGCTTAAGGGTCATATAGAACAACAGTGGGGTGTGTTACTTAGTGGCTGATCCATACGAAGCCAATCAACTAACTTTCTTTCTGGTTCAGTTTGTAACTGACTAATAACTCCTCCTGCCATGCTTGACGGTACCCTATTATCGGTAACCATCATTTGTAGTAGAAGCACAATAAATCTCACTGTTGTAGTTGAGATCGGTAAGTTTTCCCAAAGTTCTGCCATTAGATAGCCAGTTTGAACCTCAACAACAAAGGACTAAACCAACTACTCTATTCTACTTGAAGCTTGTTGTATGCCAATTACTATTTCTATGGTCGGACTGTAGTTAGCAGGGGTTAAATCTTTTGCTCCTCCAGTTCAGAAATTTGTCTGTCACAGCTAGAAATTCTGAGGTGTTGTCCTGCAACTGAGTGGGGTTGCAACATCAATCCTTTCAGCTGGCATTGCTGCAAACTGAAGCTAAGAAGCTATGGCTTGCATTCTTCTGCCCAACTGTCGTGACTCATCCCTTATGATAATCACAACTACTGCTTGGGATGGACCTTGTCTTCATTAGAGACTAACACGTGAACCATAGTCCAACCGTCCATGCTTGTAATAAGGGCTTCTCGCAGTATAGGGAGTGAAGCTATCCACTGCTCAGCCTATCTAGTTGAGGGGTATGTGAATGTAGCTACTTCCACCACTCTAATTGTTATGCCATAATGAAGAGCAACGGTTGCTACGAGCTGAGATCGGACACCTCATCGCAACCAGTAATATCTCATGTTCTACTACTTACCTTAGGTCACATGGATTCCACTGGCCGAACCTTCTTCAGTCATCCTTACAAGCTAAAGTATATTTCATTGGCCAAACCTTCTTTAGTCATCCCTGTGAGCTGAGGTGTATTCTATTGGCTGAACTTTCCTCAATCATCCTTGTGAGCTGAAGTGTATTCAAGACAGCATCATACTCTTGTTCGGCCAGCAAGGAAGGATTTTGTCAATTCTGCACTAGAGTTGGTTGGAGGCAAAGCAGTAGCTTGTCACCAACTTGGTCCACTATTGAATGCCTTTACTAGAGTTCCTCACTTATGGAAGAGTCACGGTAGAGCTCCTTACCATAATTGGAGCTTTGATATTGGATGGAATAAGTCAACGTCAAACACCTTACAACAGTAAGCTGTCATCCTATTTCAATTAAGTAGCCTAAGGATTTAGTTGCTAGAGCCAGCTTTATGCAACACTACCAGAGCCACTCCCAAAACCAATTGTTGTCATCCATGTCTTCTATGTAGGTTTGCTTGGCCAAAAGGGGGCAGTAAGGGCCGAAAATTTCAAAAAAATTTCTCCCCTTTGACTGAGAAAATCTCCCATAGATCCATTGGTTTGAGGTCCCAAATACCCCTAGATCAAATCTAGAGTGAAAGTAGAGCTTACTAACCTTTAGTCCAGCTCTTTCACAGTGGAAGACTTTGGATCTTCACAACAGGAAAATCCTCTTTATGGCCTTAAAAGCTTCCTCTCCAAGTACTAGCTTGTAGAAGAGCTTGAGTGGGACTGGATGGAGCCAAAGAACAGAACTTCTCGGCCTCTCTTCCTCTCCCTCTTGGTTCGGCCAGCCATGGCCGAAAGCTTCCAAAGCTTCGGCTCTCCCTTTGTTTTTTCAGTTTAAAATCGAAATGGATGTGTGTGTGTGTCCATGTGATGACCGATCAAAAAGGGCAAGAGGAAGCAAACAAAACAGCGCTGTTTTGGGCTAGAAAAGTAACTTTTGCTTTTTCCCAAAATGGCCCAAAGTTTCCCAAACTTTATATTTTAGCCCCAACGTAATTACACTGAATTGCACTTTAGTCCCTGGACATCAAATGTGTCCTGAACTCTATTATATCATCAGCCACATCAT
>JANHAO010015096.1:0-14991 GCA_026873985.1 Saraca asoca | reverse complement strand
CTTTAGGATAGGATCGTCGTTGGTCCTTCTTTCACTAATGATACCATTTTTGGACTAAGGTACACTTTAATGCACTGAACACCAAACCAATCTCAATGAAGACGGTACACGCAACTACATCTCCGCTAATCTATATGCCCTGACGTGAACGGCAGCTTTCAGTGAGTCTTAGTTTGATGATCGAACATTCTTTCGATTGCATGTGTTAAGCAAAGCACGCACAATTGAACAAAAGAAAGAAGATCAAAGAGCTCTCCTCAATAGTCAGATAGGATCGTAGGCGTACGGTGACCGTGCAAAGCACGCACAATTGAACAAAAGAAAGAAGATCAAAGAGCTCTCCTCAATAGTCAGATAGGATCGTAGGCGTACGGTGACCGGCTTCGCGAGACCTTATCGGTCTACTCAAGGCGTTGCTCTATTGGGCGCAGCTTTCTTGATCTAGCTTTCTGACTAACTGAATAGGCTCTTGTCAATTCTTTCTTCTCTTAAGAAATTTCGAGTTTGTGAGATTGATCACTCCTAAATGCAGCCGTGATCTTCTATACGATAAATCGCCATCTCGTAGCACCACAGCCTGGGAAACCTCTTATCCTCTACCTTACCTCGACAAAAAAATCTATTGGTGGATTATTGTCTCAGGAGGTAGATGGAGTGGAATAGTTGGGAAACCTCTTATCCTCTACCTTACCTCGACAAAAAAATCTATTGGTGGATTATTGTCTCAGGAGGTAGATGGAGTGGAATAGGGCTACTCCACCTGACTCACGGTCGCTCCACGGGAAAGCACCACTAGGAGACGAAGCAAGCCGAGGGTTTCGAGGCAGATATCGCCATGACACGGTAGTAGGGAAACCGGTCCTTGTAAGCAGCACTAGAGAGGGGATAGAGACTCGAGACTTCAAACTAATGTCCTTCTTCCTCTGAGCCAGGTTCCTTGTAGAGTCTATCTACTAGAGACATTAACGGTGCTCACCCGGTTGGGAAAATTCAATACTCGAATTGAACGCCCTCCATCGTACAGTTCGGCGGACACGGAAGAGCTAGTTCATAGGGCTCAGTCATGGGACCGACGGTGAAAAGCTCGGGATGATGATGGGGCTAGCAACCGGTCCTCCAAGAAGTGCGATCTCTTGGGCGCTTTGTTTCCCTTGTAGCCAAGTCATACTCATTCCGTACGACGAAGGATTGGGCCCCCTCAGTAATGAAAGGGGTCGGAACTCATCACATTACTGGGTAGATCAGTTGGGGGATAAGGGTTATAGTTCAATAAAGGTGCTTCTCATTATATCGAATAATAAGTTAGGCCTGTGGTGCTCCGGGATTCTAACCCGTTCCCTGGTAGTAGAGAGAGAGATCCGCATAAGCCGTGCTGGGGAATACCCGCTAAGTAACTCGAAACTGGTAACTATAGCCCCTAGCTGTGAAGCTCGCCTACCCGGGTCAATTATGGGCTCCCCCTACTACTAGTGGGTGCCTCCGGTTCGAGACGGGACTGTTTAAGAAAAAGAAACTCCTCCGCAAAGGGCGGAGAGAATTGAGTTGGTCATTGCTTCGGGTCATCTAAGCTCACCCAGAGAAACTTCGTTAGAGTGGAAAAACATAGAAAGACTGCTGCCTCGCTTCCAACCGCATCTCATGTAATGTTAGCTACCATTGTCACTGAACACTAACCCAAAGTCACCTGCCTTCAGCCCAATAGAATTCCCCTCCATTTTCACACCTACTGTAAAGCTGCCTTAGTCACATCAAGGGTCACCGTCAATTCCATAAACTTCTTATGATAAAAGGTTATTGTCACCGTCACCATACCAACTCCTTCTGCCAGACCTAAACGAAGCAGCCAGTTTCCCTTCTTCGGATGGGGCTTTTTTCCCCAATATTCCTATAGTGGGAAATCAGAGCATAGAGGAAAAAAAAATGTGTAATCATTTGGTCTCATTTGAGAGGCAAATGATAAGGAAGGCCGCGCTTATGCTAAAGTCGTTAGACTATAACCCTGACGAAATAGATGTTAGGGCAGTCGTTTCGGCATTCATTGAGAATGTGGACCCTGATTAGCAGCTTCCTGCACAACAGGCCTAGCGGGAGGCATAGCTTGTTCTCCTGGTTGCGGTTGATTGACCGATGGGTTAAAATCCTATGGTCACGCCTTAGTCCGAAGGGCTAAACGGGCTTTTGGGCATTATTAAAAAATGTGACTCTCCACCTATTTCATTGTGTGCTTACTCCCCTTCTGCGCTAAAAAAATAGTAGATAACGTAAGACTTTGCTTGCTCCGAGCCATCTTGTTAAGGAAGGGCGGCTAGGGTGGGAAATGAAGAAGAATGCTTTTTCCCACTTTCCCTGACGCAAGGTCGGGGTCGTTACGAATAGGACACATATACACCAAACCTTTGAAGGATGAGGTTCCAGTTCGCCATTCCTATTATTTATAGGCTTCCAGTCTCCTCAGAAGTCCGCTCTTCTATCTTCGCAGAATTCACCAGGGTCTCTTACTCACCTTCGCGTCTAGGGCATGATGTCTTTATTTAAGATGATTCAATTGGTCAATCGTCTTGTTATTCTCAATCAATTCTTCCAGGCCTCTCTACGGGATTGGAAGAAGGAGTTTTCACCCAAATGAGTTAGAGTTCCTCCGAACCGTGTCATTCTCGAAGTATGGCACAACACTCTGTCGAAAACACGAGGCGGGAGTGCGTCGAAGCATGAATTGACCTAGCGACGTGAACCTTGGGTGAGGTGCACTAGCGAGCGACTTCCTTCCCCAAAACAAAAAAAGAATGCCGCTATCATGCGCGAAGCGAAGCTTGATAGGAGCCCGAGCTAAGAGAATAGAGCAAACTCGACGTCACAAAACCAGGGATAGATCGCTCAAGGGAGCAACTCGAGATAGATGCAAGATTCTTTCTCCAGAAAGAAAAGTCAATTTTTCAGCACGCACTAATTCCTATGTTTTTAGCCCTTTCGTTTGAAGCTTATTAGTTATGAGATAGACTCTCTCTTTTGATTCTTTAGAGTCTGGGGCGTAGCGTGATGCCAATTAAGACAAGCCCAATAATGCAGCTAAGTGCCTACGGTATTAGAGACCCTTTCGTAGTTAACATTTAGTAAGAAAACCTTTAGCGTTGTCGTATACGACTTCCTTACTAAGCTTTCAGTAAAGTAATCCCTTGCTTCTTACCGCAAGTCTTTCTTTCGACCCCGGGTTATTCGATTTAAATCAAGAAATTATCTTCCCACGGGGCAACTCCTACTTTAAAAAAAAATTCCATCATAGCCCTTGAATAAAACTAAATCTCCGGACTCAGTCACATGCATGCAACCAAAGCCTTACTATGACTGATTCTTCTCTAACTACGGTCTTCAGAGTTATAAAATGCCCCCCCTAAAGACTGATGCCATTGGGGGGGGGGAAAGATATATATCATATACGCAAATATACTTTTGAAGAATAAAACCTTGGTTTTACAGTTAATCCTAACATTTAAAATAGAAAATTACTAAATGATTAACTCTGAAAGAGATATTACCAGACTACTGCTAAAGTGCCCTAATGGATATCCGTTTAGCTCCTTCTTGACTTTAGTCTTTTATTCCATATCGAATTCGGTATTTGACTTTCAAGCGGAGACAGGAGAGCTAGCCTTGCATCGTTGGATTGGATAAGACAGAGTGAGATAGATGTCGAAGATAAAGTGCTAGCCAGCAACAAGCATTCCTTTAGCTATGAATCCGATGCGGGGAGCATATAAAGAGTTCCACGCAATGACATTTGACGAATCCAGAATCGGATATCACTCTTTCTTCGCGTTTAAGGTCAGATTAGCTGCTTCTTGCCTTTCCTTTCTAGTATTAAACTAAGCAAATAAAGGCAATAGAAAGCCCAAAAAAAGAAAAAAAATGGTATTGTTTTCCGATGAAGGAGTATAATCATATCCAATCGGAAGTTTTGATTGACTTGACTGCTTTCTTAGTATGGCATCTTTGTTCGCTGTCCACTGGCGGTTTCGTATATAAGAAAAAGGCTTTCATTTAGGAGCGCTATTTTCGGCACCATAGTCAGCCACATCCGTGAGGGCCTAGAAAAAGACCCCCTTGCCAAGAGCATTCTCAGCCTTGTTGAAGATGGCAAGACCCCTCGTTTCTGGGTGAAAGACGGTCTGTTGATGACGAAGGGACGTCGCATGTACGTGCCAAAAGTTGGAGAACTGACGAAGACCTTACTGCATGAGTGTAACCTGGGCGGGACACCCGGGCTGGCACCGCACATTAGCTCTGTTAGAGAGGAGATATTATTGGCCAAACATGAGGGACGAAGTATAAGAGTATGTTACTACCTGTTTGATATGTCAGCAAGACAAGACTGAAAGGGCCAAACCAGCTGGTCTATTCGAACCTTTGCCGATTCCGGAAAGACCTTGGGAGAGCGTATCGTTGGACTTCATTTTGGGTTTGCCGAAAGTGTGGGAATATGGGTCGATCCTGGTGAATGAGTGTGAATATCATTAGCTAAAGAATATATTGCTATGCTGCTTTCTTTCATCATATGGTTTAGAGCTAGACTCAGTTCTTCCATTAGCCAATAGTAGTATTGGACTTTTCTAGTCTATATCCCCCTAATATAGCGCTTCTACTTTCTTCGGTCTAGACGAACATATAAGGTAAGGCTCGCAAGGGCTATTGGTCAAGCGCCCTTCTCTCGCGGATCAATCGCGAGCCCTTCTCTATCTCCTGCTGATGCTAAGGTTAGCTGTTCTGCCCTTTCCTGGAATCACTCTCTATGGGCTAGTAAGAAGGCGTGTTCAAGCTCTCTTCTAGATGGAAGCTGAAAGAATATCTCAAATATACTTTCTTTTCGACCAGAATTTCACTTTCTTTAGATCGCAAGTCAGTCTATTAGAGTCCTTTCCTTAGTAACAGGATCCTATCATAGGCGTACTCAGTTGAGTCTAGTTCAGGAGTGAAGGAAGGCTCCAAGTCAGTTTATTCAAGCACTGGGAATCAATCGCTTTTGCAGACAAAGAAAGTCTTGCGAACAAAGTAAGACAGATGGTCTTTCAAAATAACCTAAATGCACAAGTACCTTCCTTTTCCAACCAAGAAAATAAATGCTTCTAAAGTTAACTTTGTTCGCTCCTCGGTTCAAGAAAGAAGAAGAAGTCGGATACGAGGTCAAGAGGAGGAGATCGACTGGCAATAATTGGAGTTAGGTTCCGTCTTTGGCGTAGCCTTTCTTCGAACCTGTCTTTTCAGTGGTCAAGGCGGTATGTCGATCATTCTAATGAAAACATCTCCCTGATCCAATTTATGCCCGAGGACAGGGGAGAAGCGCTCTTCGACTCTCCAGCCCTTTACTTTATAGAACTGGCGACATTTTCTCATACCTTTGCTAAGCATGTCCTTGAGGGCCTCAATGACGTCACCCTCGTTGCAACAATTGGTGACATAGGGGGATAGCCGGACAGAGAAATTAGCCTTCACGGGGCTCCCGTAGGGTCTATTACACCAACATCAACTGAGGGACCTATCGCAGACTGAAAAGAGATCCTTTATAGCGCTGCTGACACAGGCACGGCAGCTTACCCAGAGAAGACAGATTTTGACCAAAAAATCCGCTCTTTCGTCCTTCCGATACATCTTATGACGGATGTATGAAGGGATGAGACGGGGGTACCCAATAGAGGAGCTCTATTTCAATCATTTCTTTTGGTATATGGAGTACCCTCTTTCTTGGCTTAAGAACAAAAAAGAGGAATCGAACTTCATAGGAAGGGAAGGAACTGAAATCACTGAAACAACAAAGATAAATCCGGAATGGAGCCGGGGCAGCGTCTATAACTGATGCACTGATTTGAGAGAGAAATGGCCTTATTCCAGAAAGATGCTTTTATCCCCACGATTTCGATTTACTCCCATCCCATAAACAGCGCACGCTTTCAATCGATATTGAGGCAGGTGAGTCATGATAATGCCATGCAGGGGCGAGGGAAAAAAACGAAACCTCTACTAGCTTTCTAGTTAGATAAGGCTTTCCTCTTCTAGTCGTTAACAACCGGAGAAAGAAAGAACAAAGAGGCAACTGCCGAATCCCGTGCATATAATAGGGAGCCCCCATTAACAGTGTTACAAGAAAGATAAAGAGAACAACAGCAACTCAACTCCTCTAGTTACCCGGACTGATAGGACTGGCAAGAGAGAAGAAAGCAGCTACTCTATTCCTTATACAGGTGTCCCTACTATACCGGACATACAAGACAGAAGGAAAGACTGGCAAGCAAGATAGATAGCCCATAAATATCCTGGAAAGTAGGAAAATAAATTGACTAGCTAACAAGCAGGGGTAAACTACTCATGCCACTACTAGACATACCGCAGGAGAGAAAGCGGCATTAAGTAAGGCTATTCTATCCATTCCTCTACTCTAGCAAGACAGATAGAGGTAAGGGATCTTTGCTCCTCGTTCACATCCTTCGCGCATGAGTTGTCTATTCTATCCATTCCTCTACTCTAGCAAGACAGATAGAGGTAAGGGATCTTTGCTCCTCGTTCACATCCTTCGCGCATGAGTTGGGGGCCTTCTAGTTCTTGATGACCTTTGTTCATGCCCGTGGTGAGCAGTGGGTTGCCCTGTTTTGGCTTACTAAGTCACGTGTAAGGCTTGCATATTGGAGACTCTTATCAGTCAGTACAAAGCCAGCCAGGCAGAATAAGAAGGGTTCTCTTCGAGGTGTCCATCCGTGCCAATAAAAAACGGTGGTGGACAAGGAGAAAGGCCAGCTTACTTACTACATCAATAATCTTTCTTTCACCCCCTTTCCACCGAACCGAGGGCTTAGGTCCGCTCAAGATAAGAAGAAGGCTTAGGAGGAACTTCTGGCACCAGAAACAAGGGGAAAGGAAAAAGAGAAAAAAAAAGTCTTGTTGACTCAGCTGTGAATGCTACCGATACCTGAGCTCCACTTATGGACTTGGGGCACTTCATTCGAGCTCATCAGTCTGGCATTTGGGGGTGGTATGGAATAAGTTGGAGAGGAGGTAATATGCTCTTATGGACTTGGGGCACTTCATTCGAGCTCATCAGTCTGGCATTTGGGGGTGGTATGGAATAAGTTGGAGAGGAGGTAATATGCTCTCTTCCTACTTAGGGATAGAGCATATCATCCTTCTTATACATCTGACGACGGATAAAAGAAGGGCTTTTTGCCCCCCCCAATGGCATCACTCTTTAGTATATAAGATAAGGAAGGCTAGCTCTTCTCGCTTTAATATTAATGTCATATACTAATAAGGGATCACTTCACTCCACTATTGAGGAATATGAAGAGAATGATAAGGTAACTCCTTCCTGAGTTGCCCTTTATGAAATAGCAGCGGAATTGCCGATTCTTCTAGAAGTAGTGCGCTATGATAGAATACCTGAGTAGCCTTTGGTCTTGTCTGAGGCAAACCAATCTGTTCCGTCTATCTGATCGGTCAAGCCAAGCTAGAGACTAGCTATGCTTTGTTTTCTTCTTTGCTTACCGGGAATTGCTAGATGTTTGTGCCGCCTTACTTCCTTTTTTCTAGGATCATAGCATTTGGTTTGATCAAAGGTTTTTCTCAGAGGATCTCCTCTTGCTACCATAGCTAAATACTAAATAGAGTAAGTTGATTGAGTCTTGGAGTTCGTGGTTCATGGCTATGGAGCACTCATGTAGGAAGAAGGCTAGTCCTAAGCGCCCTTAAACTGGATAGGGGTCTATCTAGTTTAAGTGATTTCCCTAGTTTTATATCGCTAAGAGAGGGCTGAGACTTTCTTTTCTTCTCCCAAAAAGTACGCAAGCAAGGCAGTAGTCTCTAAGGTTCTAGGTCAAGCTCAAAACCAGACTCTAAAGAGTCCGATAGGTGTAAAAGTTTCTATTTTTAGGGTAAGCCTATGCATTTCGTTCTCTTTTCTCAAGCTCAAAACCAGACTCTAAAGAGTCCGATAGGTGTAAAAGTTTCTATTTTTAGGGTAAGCCTATGCATTTCGTTCTCTTTTCGAAGGGGCAAGCGCATCCAATTGCATTCCTAGGGTAGGCCTCTCCTCTTCCTTGCAGTGGCTTTCAGTTCTTTTCCAAGGTATGAATATTCACATGTGACAATCAGCGGAAGTTTGATTTTTCTTGAGCTTTTAAGTGTTTCAAGCTGTCTCTTAATCGATTTGAGAAAGCCTTTCAGACAGAGTGAGAGTGGGGTTCATAGGAGCCTCTTTCCTTTGGAGCTAGGTCAGCCAGTTTCTGTGCAAATACCTGATATCTCAGTTCCTTCTCCTTCTGAACCAATTGCATTCCCTAAGGGAAGCTAGCCAATTGAAGTTGCAGTCTCTTTTTAAGGTAAAGATCTATCTTTGGATAGTAGGTTCAAGGGCTCTGAATCTTTCTTTTCCTTTTATTAGGTTTGAGTTGGAGTGCGCTGAGTTCCTCCCCTTCCAATTCAGTATAAGTACCTGGCTCTTACACAAAAGCAAGTGACTTCTCAAGCCTTTATTTACTATGTTTGAATAAAGTGGGCAAAAGGGATATAAGCAGCAGTGGAATCAAGCGGCAGGATAGACACGAAAGCTATGGATAGGGATTCAATTACTTAAACTTCTTATGAAAGTGAAGGGATGAAATTGAATAGGAAAGGGAGTTGTCGTTCTCTTTCTTTCCAGCCACAGTTATAGTCTTTCTCGCCTTATAAGTTCTTCTCCTCGTGATCCAGTGCCGTTGCAGCCAAAATGAAACCAGTTCAAAAAAGTGTGCCATTCCAGCCCTTCTTCCTACTAGGATTTGCAGTCCTAAGCTAAGCACATACAGTCTAAGTTTCGGAGGAATCTACTTGAAGTGCTTCCCCATCTTGCTTGACTCAAGTTTTCACTTTACTTATGGATAAAATGGAATATATCTTATCCTACTTCATATGAATATAGGAGAGGGATTCTAATGGGATTTCTTCATCTTTAGCGGAGAAATCTTACAAGAAATTAAATTACATTAGGCATTGCCCTTTACACACACTATTTGGAATCCTTATTGTGTGGGGACTTTTGTTGTTTATTTGGGACGGGGACAGCGGGATCCCAGGTAACATGATGGCACAGCCTGGGTCTTCCGGCGGCTCGGACGCGAGCGTGAACCAAGATGGGCACCGGAATGACGAAGCCCGCCCTTCGACGGGAAGTAGCCCAAGCTCAACCGCTGTAGAAATGGGAAGTCACACGCGGGATGCTCCTGAAACTTCCGGAAATAAAGAATATTTACTTGTAGCCAAGAAAGAAATCTTTCTTCGTGATTCTACTGGCAGCCTAGAGGTTATGAATAATATGGTTTGGGACTCGTTCAACAACTACTTGATCGATGTTGATAAGAATGGCATGACATACGGACGGATTGATAAAGAAGATCTCTTTGAGGCGGTTCGGCTCCATCCTAAGTACCAGATCACCTGGAGAGAAGCCGAATCTATTTTGCAACAAATCAATAAACGCCCCTGGCCGACTTTTGAAGAGGCTGATCGAACCTCTATCTATCCCCAACTGTGGGAACTTTTGGAAAAAAGCAAAAGACCGGAAATTAAATGAAAAAAATTTCCGAAGTTGCTGCAACAAATTCACCTACTTTATATTATAAAAGGGGGCCGCCCTCTAACCTAAGCTATTGCATTGTTAGCTCTGGTCGACTCTGGAGAGATTTGATTTGGGTGTTAAAGTGAGAACTCTTGGGGAAAAGCAACCAACCTCTAGGAACCTTATCTTATATATAAGGGGCACCAAGTTGGTATGGAAGAACTGCTGCGCCGCGGGAAATCCTTCTCTATACAAGTTCTCGGACGAGGTTCTCTTCTGGAAATGAACAGAACTTTGATAGGCGGAACGCGCAAGCATTCGCCAGCAATGTGAAGCGCCATCCGTACTAATCTAATTCTTACCAACTAATAAGAAATTCCACAAGGTACAGGAACAGCCGAATCCAGAAACAGATGTAGGCATCCATCCGTACTAATCTAATTCTTACCAACTAATAAGAAATTCCACAAGGTACAGGAACAGCCGAATCCAGAAACAGATGTAGGCAGGCCTCAAAGGAAGAATTACAGTGGGCTTGATTCCGACTCAGCTAAGCTGACCCGGATATGTAAGCAAGTCCCTTAAAAGAGGAGACCCCAGCCCCACAGGTGTAAGCATGAAGTGAAGATGAAGTAAGGCTTATTATGCTTTCCCTCTTCTGCTTCATTACGCGATTAGAAGTGAGATTGCCTCCCCGTGACCAGTGCCTCTCACCCCATCCCCTCGTCGAAGTCCACCCCCTCCTCCTCTGGCTAGCAAGCCCTTGCCTTTGTAGCTCTCATTCCTGCTTGCCTTTTTTCGTTCTCATGGCACATCACATGTCTGAGCTAAGAGTTGGGATGAATCTCATGCTTCGCTAATCATTTCCGCACAACCCTATCTCTATGCTCTGAATCCAATCTTGGATTGATATCCTCGATTGTCTCCTTCTACGGAGTGGTGAAAAGCTGCTAAGGAAGAAAGAGTGGAATGCGGGGAGGAAGCGATCTCATTCAATCATTTTTGGGGTTGGACGTTCATAATTTCTTACACCACTACCGGCGGAGAAGAGGGCGGGCCGACGAAGACATCTTTCTATGACTTCGAGTCTTTCCATCCCGGCAGTAGTAGAAAGATTCCTTCCCTCTCATCCTTCCGGTGGAAGGATTGGATTATTGAGACGAGTAAGATCGAACCGGAGAAAGCTATCCATAGACGGTGGGATAGCTAGCTAGTAGTACCTAATTACTATTTCATTCCTGTCTCAATCCCATCTCCTATCCCTTTCATAAGAGTGGATCTCCCCCTGGCAGCTTGACTGCATCTTCCTCCCCAACCATAGGAATGGTAAGAGAGGACCCGCCCACCTTTCTTTCCTACTCCGATCTCGCCTTTACAGCCAGTAATGCTCGATTCCCACCTCCCCACTCTCCATCCGCCGCTGAAGAAAGAATCTAACCTGCCCCTTCTGCTTTCTCTACTATTCGACATTTCCCTGAGGAGTAAATCAGTGAGGGAGGGAATATTCAAGACTGAACAGCCTTCCAACAAAAATCAACTGCCATAGGTAAGGTAATATACCTTCTATAAACTTCTGGGCTGGTTCTGAACGCAGGTATCGAACTAGGGCATCGTCTCTTGGGCTTTTGAATGGCTACCGCCTAATGTGCCATTTGACCTCAGTAATTTTTGACAAAAAGGCTTTTTCCCCTTTCCCGTTGGTCAAGCGTCTTCAAACCTTAATAAATAGGCTGATTCAATAGCATTGGACTAACTCGGGAAAGCTTTAGTAAAGCAGTACTGATCCCCGGGGATTCCATCCAAGGAAATGGGATAGGATATAATGGCACTGGCTATTTATGGATTGGTGCACTCACTCCCTTTATTTACTATTGGGATATTGATGCAGAGAACCCTCTCGCCGGCCGATCTTCGTCTCCTCCTTTTTTTTGTCCAATGATTCCTTATCCTTAGTTTCACACTAAGCTCTTCAAGCCTTCTAACAGGGCATTCGTGAGCAAGCCGCCCTTCTTTCCCAAGCGAGATGGGGGACTTGAGAAAGGGTCTTGCGGAGCCTTGTCTTATGTTATCGCCGCTGTTGATGGGGAGCTCCTTGAGGAAGGAACTGACATACTTAAGATACGAACGGGATTTCACCTAACCTTCCTTTCCCAGGACTGAAAGCTGCCTAAACTGGATCAATGTTAATGTCCGAGGAGGTTGGAATTGGACAAAAAGAAGGGATTCGCCGCAACAAGCACCGTTTAGACTGATTTAGTGAAGTATGCCATCAGTGGCAAAAGCAAAGGAGAGAAAAAAAGGGGGAGCTTAACATATATAAATCGGTTACACACTAAAGGAAAGAGATATTCTAGTTAGCCTACCCGACTACACAAGATATTCTATATGTGGTTAACAAAAGAGTCACTGGTTATTGGCCTCAAGGCAGAGACGAGCTGGCTAGACTAGACTCTTATCGAAATTGCGTAAGTAAAGAGAATGAGATTCGTCTTGCTGAATTGAGTGCGCGGGAAATGCTTTTGACTTAACTTCCCATTGCTCTCTCTCCGATAGCATCCAGCCGATAATAGAAAGATATATATAGAAAGTGTGCAGTAAGGGTGCTTGTAAATCACTAGGTAACCAGTCTTTACAACACTCGACCCAAGCTTGACTTAGCTCAAGTAGTGCCCAAAAAGAAACTCCCATTCCTTTCTGTTGGTCAACAACCAACCACAGCTCTCTATAGTCAAAACACTACTCCTACAGGCTGTCTGGAGGGAATCATTTTATCTCAATCAAGAATGCCTCAACTGGATAAATTCACTTATTTTACACAATTCTTCTGGTCATGCCTTTTCCTCTTTACTTTCTATATTCCCATATGCAATGATGGAGATGGAGTACTTGGGATCAGCAGAATTCTAAAACTACGGAACCAACTGGTTTCAAACCGGGGGAACAACATCCGGAGCAACGATCCCAAGAGTTTGGAAGATATCTTGAGAAAAGGTTTTAGCACCGGTGTATCCTATATGTACTCTAGTTTATTCGAAGTATCCCAATGGTGTAACGCCGTCGACTTATTGGGAAAAAGGAGGAAAATCACTTTGATCTCTTGTTTCGGAGAAATAAGTGGCTCACGAGGAATGGAAAGAAACATATTCTATTTGATCTCGAAGTCCTCATATGGCACTGCTTCAAATCCTGGATGGGCGATCACTTGTAGGAATGACATAATGCTAATCCATGTTCCACACGGCCAAGGAAGAATCAAAAAATAAAAAAGGGTATTGCTTATATTATAATAGTAGCTCGTTCGTTCATAAATTCACTCGACCACTTGTTAGTCTTGCTACACTACACGACACGAGTGACGGGTGAAGTTGAAGCAGACACGGTCAAGTGAAGTCGACTTCACAAGTGATTCAACATACCATATGGAAATAAAAAAGGAGAGAAGGGTCTCGCCCAGGTGGCTCCCGCAAGGTAACGACTTCAAACTCAAACAAAAAACGTTCTTCTCCAAGGCATGAGTAAAAATGCTGTATGTATCTAATGCAAGACCCGTCGATAAGCTAAGGCTACGACATGAAGGAAGGCCAGAAGAACTAGAGCTAAAGGAGACCGAAGGCACTTGCGGGAGGAAACCGAAAGATAGGTAATCCATATGGTGAAACATGAGAAAGACGGATTGCTTAAAACCGGAGGAAATCGAGTCCACCCACACAACGACCGACGGACTCGTGGTACTGAAAACCTCATTAGATGAGAAGGTAGTTGACTGGCAGACCCCTGAACGTACGTTAGCCAAAAGCCCCTATCAACTCAATCTGGAAAGGGAATAGACCGCCGTGAACTCCGGCGAAACACCCCGTACGACCTGCGGGAGGTGAAGGTCGCTGGCTTGCCCGTGGGCCGTGGTATCTGACGGGACATTGGCCTCCCTCCCGCTACGGCTCGCTGTACGTTCCTTTAGCTATAGGCGTGTCCAATCCGATAATAGTCCGTTCCACATAGTGCAAGGAAGCTCGGTGGGGTTTCATACGAGGGTCCTGCGTACTGTGCCATCGTCCAACCAGTACAGTACGGCCATTTCAAATCGCCCCGCGAAGACGGACGTTCACAGAAAGGTTCTCGAGATTATCAATCGCTCTTTTTAGTGGGGAGGAATAGTGCAGGAAGGGAGCGAGACCAAGCCGAGCCACTAGGAGAGTAAGCCCTTCCCACGTGTCAAGTTGAATAAATGAATGCAGCCTCAACCAGAGAGATCAACCTGCGCCTTAGCACAAGCACTAAGTAAGCCCTAAAGGCCTTTGATTTTAGGCCGCCGGCGGCGCAGAACGCTCCGCGACCAGCAAGTTTTCCGAAACCGAACTGAATAGAATTGTTACTTTCCAAAAATGCTTGCTGAAAATCAAAGAAATAAGGTCCATTTTCCCACGTAGTTCGTCGGTCAAACCAACGATTCTCTTCTCAAAGTAATAGAGAGATCTTTTTATAGTTAGACTTCTATCAATGCAATGAAAGAACCATCCCTTCCTATTTCTTTGTCCTGTCAGATATTAATATAATAAGACCCCAAAGAGCCCTTCTTTACCATAATGCAATGAAAGAACCATCCCTTCCTATTTCTTTGTCCTGTCAGATATTAATATAATAAGACCCCAAAGAGCCCTTCTTTACCACTTTAGGGGGTGGGGGTGAAGGGGGGGTTTACATACAACCGAGGCAAAGTGGTTTATGATTGAATCTCAGAGGCATTCTTCTCATTTGGTAGATCCAAGTCCATGGCCTATTTCGGGTTCACTCGGAGCTTTGGCAACCACCGTAGGAGGTGTGATGTACATGCACCCATTTCAAGGGGGTGCAACACTTCTCAGTTTGGGCCTCATATTTCTCCTATATACCATGTTTGTATGGTGGCGCGATGTTCTACGTGAATCCACGTTGGAAGGACATCATACCAAAGTCGTACAATTAGGACCTCGATATGGTTCTATTCCGTTCATCGTATCGGAGGTTATGTTCCTTTTTGCTTTTTTTCGGGCTTCTTCTCATTCTTCTTTGGCACCTACGGTAGAGATCGGAGGTATTTGGCCCCCAAAAGGGATTGGGGTTTTAGATCCTCGGGAAATCCCTTTTCTTAATACCCCTATTCTCCTTTCATCCGGAGCTGCCGTAACTTGGGCTCATCATGCTATACTCGCGGGGAAGGAAAAACGAGCAGTTTACGCTTTAGTAGCTACCGTTTCACTGGCTCTAGTATTCACTGGCTTTCAAGGAATGGAATATTATCAAGCACCCTTCACTATTTCGGACAGTATTTATGGTTCTACCTTTTTCTTAGCAACTGGCTTTCATGGTTTTCATGTGATTATAGGTACTATTTTCTTGATCATATGTGGTATTCGCCAATATCTTGGTCAGATGACCAAGGA
>JANHAO010015095.1:0-15023 GCA_026873985.1 Saraca asoca | reverse complement strand
GGATTAGCATAGGAATATGTGTAATCTAATTTAAGAGCTCTAAACATGTTGGAATTGGGAAATTCACATGTGCTGTCATGAAGTTTTACTTTACTGGGAAATTTGCTGTAGCATTACTCAAGCAGCTAGGCAGAAATTACATGTTAAAGGGATTCATCAATCTCAAGTAGTTAATTCACATATTAATCCATTTTTGGAGATTTAGTCCCTCTTTTCTTGAATTAGTAGTAGTGTTGTTCAGCATTGTCATTTTCTGCTCTTAATCATCTTAGTTAGCCTAGAGAAATTATTGTTTACTTGTTTTGGATTTTTACATTTAGTTTGCAAGAATTTCAATCCCTATGGAGATGATACTCACTCACTCTATATTACTTGTTTGACTATATGCACTTGCGTATTTGAGTGATTAAACATCACACACTCACTCCAAACAAGTTTTTTTTGGGTCCGTTCCTGGGGATTGATATTTGCTTAACTTTGTGTAGAAATTCCTTATTCTGTCTATAATCTATTTTGTTTTCACTTGTTATAGGTGTTCTTGTTATTCATTAAAATCAGTGCATGAGTGGACAGCAAGAACCTGAATTAATTCCTTTAGACCCTGAAATTGAACATACACTTAGAAGAAGAAGAAAAAGAAGAAGAAGAAGAGAACAACACAGTTTAGCAAGAGCTGAAGAAATGGTTGAGGAAGCAAATGGCAAAATAGTTGATGATAGAGAGAGAGCTATAAGTGAATATGCTATACCTCTACTTCATGGATTGAATCCTAGCATTGTTCAACTACAAATTCAAGCTCAACAGTTTGAATTGAAGCCTATAGTACCCTAGGCAGTCTTATACATTTAATATTTGGTATAACAGATGTACAGTTTATTCAGTTCCATTTGTACCCCTCCATGCTTCTATAAATGGGGGGCTAGAGTCATTATAAAGAGAGTGAGCAAGAGCGACTAGTAGAAACCCTGCCGAAAAGCCATAACTGAACCTCTGTAAACATTCCTTCATACTAATAAAACACCTCCATGAATGTAGGGTTCGATTCCGTCTAGATTTGGTCGAACCATGTTAAACCTCATGCATTTCTTCCCTCTTCTCCTTCCTTCTACCATTCAACACCCTCTAACTGCCTCAACAATTAGGAAACAACTTGGGTCCCAAAAGAACCCCCCTCCGTTGGTTGGATTTAGGTCTGACCGAAATCTACTGTCAACATTTTGGCACGCCTGGTAGGGCCCTTTTGTGTACTAGTTAGTCCTTTATCTTTTGTTTAATCCTTTGTATAGTTGCAATGGCCAAGGGAAGAACTACAAGGACTTCAAATGCTCAAGTTAACCTGCCAGATGGTCATATTTCATCGACAAATTCTTCAACAGCCCCTGTTATAGGTGCTGCTACCCTTCTGCCCCTAGCCAATTCCCTTCAACCTATCGCTGTCGCAAATGGGAGCCAAGTTTGGCTTTAATGCCAAGAGAAGCTAGAAAATATGATGGGACAACTGACCAAAGCAATCACTACATTAGTGCAAAGCCAAGCTCAAGGTTTGCAAAGGTAGACCAAAGCTGTTACACTTGGAAATGACCATCAGCAACCCTAAGCCGAATGTTCGGGTAGAGCTGATGGAGAACACATTCTCAATTGTTGCGGTTGCAATCACAAGAATCAATGGCCTTTAGTACAAGACCAGCTTGTAGAAGAATTGTTTTGGAAGATGAATCAATTTGAGGAGCATCTTCGAACTTTGGATAAGCTAGCTCGCTATGAAGCGAGGTCACCATTCATCAAGGAGATTGAAGTGCAACCCCTTCCCCTGAAGCTCAAACTTCCCTCAATTCCACTCTATGATGGGGATAGAGACCCGTATGATCATCTGGATGCATTTAATGTCTAGATGGATCTCATGACATCTAGCCCTCTTATGAAATGCCGTATATTCCCAACAATACTGGGGGGCTTTCCTTTGATGTGGTTTAGAAGTCTTCCAGCTCATAGCATAGGTAGCTGGGAAGAATATTTGAAGAAATTTGTTGACCATTATTAAGCATCCACTTTGCCACCTTGCTATGATCTTCCAATGAAAAGAAAAGTCATTGAAGGACTACATGTTTCCGTTTAGACTCGAAGTAAATGATGTAGAAAATCCTTCAGAAGAAACTATTTTGGCAACAATTTCAATGGGATTCTGCAAGGATGGGAAGCTGTATAAAAGCATCTACAAGTCACCAGTAAAGGATCTTGGGGATTTCTATGAGCGAGCTGCAAGGCAAGCCAGATGGGAGGAAACTTTTGGCTTGAAAAGGTCTGATTCGAGCATCTTAGATCAAAATAAAAAGAGGAACAGCCACAAAGAAGGGAAGGATGACTCCAGCCTTTAGATCATTAAGAGGAGCAGGGATGAGTAGCTTCGCTACCAAGGTCATCATGAAAGTTATAGCATTCCATCTGATACTCAGGATAGGATATTCCTAGCGGAATGGGATAGAAAAGGCTTCAGGAAGCCTAAGTCTATGTGGACACCTAGCAAATTTAGAAACAATAAAGATAAATTCTACGCCTACCACAACGAGGTTGGGCACAACACCTCGGAATGTTAGGCTTTAAAAGATGCGATAGAGGACCTCGTCGAAAGAGGGCGACTGCAAAGGTATGTGGTGTGACCTATAGAGCAACAATCTCAACATCCTTAGAGGGATTCTAGCTAAGAGCGAGGAGCCTCAGCTAGAATTATATATTAACAATATACTTTAGTTTTCCTATCTTTTGTCTTTATCAATGTATAATTTTCTTTTGCTAATTGTAATGTATGAGTCCAGTGTGCCAGCTCATGAGCTAAGGCCCCCTAGGGCTCAATCCGGAGATGAATTGACGAAGTTGTCAGCTTTTGAATTGAGGCGCCGAGGCTTATCTCGGAACAATGCCAATGTAGCTGTGTGCTCATTGAGGTGCGGAGGCACTATTAAAGGCTAAAAAATCCAGCACGGCCTAAAGCTCACTAAGGTGCAGAGGCACTATTAAACACTTAAAAATTCTGTGCAGCCTAAAGCTCACTAAGGTGTGGAGGCACTATTAAATGCTCAAAAATCTAGCATAGCCCAGAGCTCACTAAGGTGTGGAGGCACTATTAAATGCTCAAAAGCCAGTGTAGCTACGTGCTCACTAAGGCATGGAGATGCTCAAAATAAACTACAATACTAGTGAAGATGAGTGCTCATTGAGGCGTGGAGGCACTCTTAAACACTCGATGCCAGAGCAGCTATGTGCTCACTAAAATGCAAAAACGGACCTAATTATTTGCCTAAAGCAACAAGACTACTATGATTCATAGCTCTCATGTGACTAAATGTTTACGGCTCTCATACAACTTATTAATTCGTGCTCACATGTGATCTCTCTGAATAAAACTCACTATCTGCTCAAGGCACATCCAGATTCATTTAAGACTATAGCCGACTGGGCATCAAAATATTTCATTCAACCATTATACAGCAACTCGTGCAAGCATAATGTTCAATACAACAATTCAAGAGTTACAAAAGAACTTCACTTCATTAAGGTCTCATTCAACAAGACAAGTTTACATTAGAAGATTCAAAATACAAAATCAAAAGCAAGAGAGCCTAAAGCTATTGTTGAAAACAGAAAGCCAGCTACTGGGAGACAAACTCCCACTAGCAGGAAGACCAGCAAGCACCAACTACTCCTGCTTACATCCTTCCTTAGCCAGTGGTCCCTCCTGGGCCAAACCCAGAGCAATTCAAAAAGGCATCAGGAGTTTGGATGGCAAGGCCAAAGCTCACAGCAAAACTATGAGGAAATAATTCAAGATCTGCATAAGACTCCCCCAAAGCTAGCATAAAGAGCTATCCAATGGGAGTCACATGCAGTAAGCCATTCACGCCTTAAGATCTTTTGCTGTAGGCCATATCAGAAAGCTTCATTAGAAGCCAAGCCATCAGAAAAATAGGGGACTTGACTTTCTTGCCCATTAGAGCACTCTACTGAGAAACCTAGAGAGCTTTATAAGCATTATATAGGCCAGTTAGATCTGCTAAAAGATCCAAAGTGTAATTGGCTGCCCCCAATCCAATGGTCTGAAAGGAGTGGGATTGCCATGCTAATGGATGAGGATCATGCTTAAAAAGAAGTATGGTCTAGTTCAAGTGAAGTGAAGTTTGAGGTGACTACAAGGTAGACTAAACGCTGAAGATTTGACTAAGAAGACCCTTCCATAATGAATTGTAACTCCTAATTTGTGAAGCGAACGATGAATTGAGAGTTAGGGGGCTAGTGTTATCAGTAGAATTTGACACTATGAAGCAGGCTGGCAAAGGCCCAGAAGGAGCTGAGTCTGTCAAAAGGAACAAGCTCACTATGCAAGAAGCCACAACTCGCTAAAGAGACTCCAATTTCCTAAAGGCCCAAGCTTGCTGACCGAACCAGCTTGAGATCACGAGTCAGTGGCATCCTCAGCAAACAAGCTCAAGCTCATTAGGACGAAGTCCTTCTCCGTCGGAAACTCATTGAGGTTGAGCATAAATCCAACAAGAAACTTGTACTACCATTTTACAGATACAGCCATCGGGTCCCACACATAGAAAGCAACCTATAGAAGCCAACCTATAGTACCCTAAGCAATCTTGTACATTTAATATTTGATGTAATAGATATACAGTTTATTTACTTCCATTTATACCCCTCCATACTTCTATAAATGATAGACTAGAGTCATTGTAAAGAGGGTGAGCAAGAGAGACTCGTAGAAACTCTGTCGAAAAGCCATAGCCAAACCTCTGTAAACATTCCTTCATACTAATAAAACACCTCCATGGACGTAGGGTCTGTTTCTGTTTGGATTTGGCCGAACCATATTAAATCTCGTGCACTTCTTCCCTTTTCTCCTTCCTCCTACCACTCAACACCTTCAAACCACCTTAGCAACCAGGAAATAGCTTAAGTCCCAAAAGAACCCCCCTCTGTTGGCCAGATTTGGGTCTGATCGAAATCCACCATCAACATAAAGTAAAATGGATCATTTCTAATGCTTTATAACCTAATGAGTATAGAAGAATCTCTAATTGTGTTATTGTGAAAGAGATTCGGGATACCTTAGAAATTGCACACATAAGCACTACATAAGTTAAGGCATCTAAGGTGCATGTTCTAGGATCTCAATAAGAAATGTTTAAGATGGAGGAAGGTGAGCAATAAAAGATTTGATTCAAAGGTTCACTTCAATCACTAACCATATGATGTTGCTTGGCAAAAATTTTGAGAATGCTAATTTGGTTCACAAGGTCTTAAGATCTCTAACTGAAGAGTGGTAGCCTAAAGTGATAGCCATTAAGGAATCGCTAAAAAAGGGGATGCCAACAATTCAGGAACTTATTGGAAATTTAGAAGAACATGAATTAGAACTCAAAAGATACAAAAAAAATAAAGATGACAAAAAGATAAAGACATTGGCATTGAAAGCTATAAATGCACTTGATTCAAATGAGGATCAATCTGAAAAAGATAAAGTTGTAGATGAAAAGGAAGAAATGGTATTAATTAGTAATTAGTTGTAGAGGATTCTAAAAGAAAAGAGGAACAAGGAGAAAAAGAAAGCTACTATTCCACTACCAAAAAGAAAGCAAAATAAGGGTGAACAAGGAAGTACATCAAATACAATACCAACCTACTTTGAATGTAAAAGCCTAGACACATTAAGCTAAACTATCCAGTGTATTTGAAGAAACAACTTGAGAATGAAAGAAAGAAAAGAAAACAAGGATCAAAGGAAGGAAATTTAACTTTTGAGAAGATGGATATGCTAGTTCAATAGAAGATGAAGAAACAAATGAAGAAGCACATCTTTGTCTTATGATAAGATTTGATGATGATGTTGAGGTATTTCAATATCCATCCTTTCCTCATGGTACATATATTAGTGACTCAGATAATGAAATTGAAAATGATTCTGATGATGCTGATGACATAAATATTGAAATGTATGGTTTACTAGTTAAAACTAGGAAAGATCTAAAGTAAGTCAAAATTGAAAAGGAAAATTCACTAAAAAAGTTAAGGCAATCAAAAATGAAAATAGTGATCTAAATGCTTTAGTTGTAAAGTTAAATGAAAGAAAGGCATGTGATCAGTGTAAGTCATATAGATTTGAAATAGCTTCATTGACAAAATCACTATAAAGATTCACTAATAGAAATAGAAGATTCAATGATATGCTAGAGAGTCAAAAACAATTTCAAAGTAAAATTTGGATTAGGATATAAACAGTCAAAATCTAAAAGGAATTTCATATACATTACATGCTTTTACCATAACCATAAAGGACATCATATAAAACATTGTCCATACAAAAATGTGACATATATTCTGAAACCAAAAGATAAGCCAGGGTGGTTACCTAAAAGCTATATTGTTGATTTTTCTATCAAGTTTGAACCCAAGATCGGCTAGGTACCACCTGCAAAATCAAAGATAAGTTTTGGTTTTCCAGATTTGTAGATGAATTGTTGAAAGGTAAAATGAAGTTGCTTAGACACAAAAACATTATGATGCTAATAATTGGAAATTGGATTGTATGAAGAATTGAAACATTTTTAGAAGAAATTTTTATATTGGAGATTTTATTTTATATTGCAATTACTAACTTAGGCAATGATGATTTCCTTAGGTTTACTTTGCAGGTATTTGAAGTGAAGATTGAGTTTCAATTGTATTGACTTAAGTATTATTGGTAAATATATCACTTGTAAATAGTTTTAGGACAAGACTGCATGAAAATTGTTTTTAAGGATTACCTAAATTGATTCAAATTTTTCCAAGTTTTTCAAGAGTTTCTAAATCAAGTTCAAGAATTGATTCACAAACAAAATTTTTTAAGAATCAATTCAAAAACTGATTCATAAAATTTTCAATCTTTTAGGAACTCTGAATTTTTCTAAAAACCTTTTATCTACCTCAATGAATTGATTTAACAATCGATTCAACTTTAAAATAATTGATTCCCTCATGAATCCTAATACACAATTTCATAGCCAAATTGATTCAATGTTCTAAAACTTATGCATGAATCGATTCACAACACATAAAATACACTGTGAATCAATTACCGATTCAATTTATAGCCTAATTTCTATATATATATCAAATCAATTTTGCTCTCATTTAATAGTTACACCATTCAAATCAGTTGAAAACTGTTATTAGTAGAAATCAGCACTGTGAAGTAGGTTGGCAAAAGCCCAAAAAGAGCTGAATCTATCAAAAGGATGAATTCACTTGATCACGATAAGGAGACTTAAGCTCTTTAAAGACCCAAGCTAGCTGGCTAAACTAGTTTGAGGCCACGAGCCAGTAGTGGCCCAACATACGAGCTCCAGTTCACTAGAGTGCAACCTTACCTAGCCAGAAGCTCACTAAAGTCGAGCATGAAGCCGACAAACTACTTACACTGCCATTCTGCAGATATGGCCATCGAGTTCCACCCATAGAAAGCAACCTACAAAAGTCAGTCTCTAGTATCCTAGGCAGTCTTGTACATTTAATATTTGATGTAATAGATGTATAGTTAATTTAGTTCCATTTGTACCCCTCCATGCTTCTATAAATGAGGGGCTGGAACCTTTGCATAAAGAGAGAGCAAAAAAGAGATACTAGTAGAAATTCTATCGAAAAGCCATAGCCAAACCTCTATAAACATTCCTTCATACTAATAAAATATCTTCATGGACGTAAGGTTTGGTACTGTCCGGATTTGACCGAACCATGTTAACCCTTTCTGTGTACTTCTCTCTCCTCCCCCTTCCTCTTACCATTCAACACCTTCTAGCCACCTCGACAATCAAGAAATAGCTTGGGTCCTAAAAGAACCCCCTCTATTAGCCAGATTTGGATCTGATCGAAATACATTGTCAACATTTTGGCACACACAGTGGGACCCTTCTGTTCTTTAGTTGTCTCTCTATCTCCCTGGTTAATTTTGTTCAGATTAAAATGGCAAGCGGAAAGGCCGTCAGGAAGTCAAATGCTATCATCAATCGGCTAGAAGGTCACAGTGCCAACTCTTCTATTGCCAGAACCACCAACAGTTTGGCCTCCCGATTCACTGCTAACCTAGTGTCACTGTCTATAAGACTGACAAAACCCAAACATGGCACCAATGCTGGGAAGCATTTGAAGGTTCAATAAAGAGAATGGCTGAAGTGTTCCAAATGCTGGCTCAAGCACAAGCCCAAGGTGTACAAAGACAAGTTGAAGTCATCACACCTAAAAATATCCCTTAGCAGTAGCGAGCTAGAACTTTGAACAGAGCCAATCACAAGCATGTCTCAAATCATCCCCCACACGACAAGGAGGATATGAGAAGCTACCAAGACTCCAATCAAAAGTCTAAGGGATTGCCGCTACTGGTGGAAGAATTACTCTAAAGGGTGAGGCAACTAGAGGCATACCCCCAAGCTCGAGGTGACTGAAGTCACGCCAAGGAAATAACTCCCTTCTCCAGGAACATCAAAACGAAGCCCTTACCCCAGAAGCTCAAAATTCCTACCTTCCCACTATATAACAAAGACAGCGGCCCATGTAATCACTTAGATATGTTCAACGATTAGATGGATCACAGACAAGTAATCCCCTGATCAAGTGTAGTGTCTTTCCCATCATATTGGGAGATGTGCCCTGAGCCTGGTTCAGGAACCTCCTGGCCCACAATATCAATAACTCAAAAGAATGTCTGTAAAAATTTCTCGACCACTACAGGGCATTGAAAAGGTAGCTCATGCCCCCCTTGCCATCTCACCACAATTTTTCAGCACAAGCATGAGTCTTTAAAAGACTACATTGCTTGATTTAGATGTGAGATTAACAATGTGGAGAGCTTATCTGACGAAAGCATTTTGACTGTGATATCTACTAGGCTTTGCAAAGATGGCAAGCTATATAAGAGTATCTACAAATCCCAAGTAATAGACCTGGGATAATTCTACAATCGAGCTATCAAACAAATTAAGTGGGAGGAAACATTTGGTGTGAAGAAGCCCAAACTAAATGGCCCAGGCCAAAGTAAGAAGAGGAATAGATGTGAGGATGCAAAGAGCGGCTCCAACCTCCAGCTTGCAAAGAAGGCCAAGCCAAATGACCCCAGCAATTGGCCCATCACGAGCACTAAAGTATCTTGTCAGATACTCTTGACAAGATTTATGCAACAAAAAGAAGTAAAGAAGACTTTGAGACTCCCTCCCCCTTACTGGTACCTCATGCAGGTAGAAATACGAACAAATTCTATGCATATCATAACAAAATGGGACATAACACTTCGGATTACTGAGCTCTTAGAGATGCCATTGAGGATCTAATTAACAGTGGGCATTTGAGGGAGTACGTATTGCGGCCTATGGCATAGCAGCCTCCCCGATCTCAATGGGACCCCAAGCAAGAGCAATCGACTATAGTGAGAACCATATATTGAGCTTGTAATATGATGTGTGACAATGACCCAAATTTCGTGTAGATTGGTCCATGAAGATTATCCTAAAAATTCTAGAAAACGTTTGATTTGGTGTCAAGATTCTGAGCAATGCACACTTTGTAAAATGAGTTTCGAGTTACAATTGGGCATCACAATAAATGTAATTAAATTTTGTAGCTTTGGTACGACCTAGTTTTCATAGCTTCCATGCGATCAAGCTTCTACAGCTCTCATGCAATTTAAAGCTCACACGTACGAGTAACTTTCTTAGCCATCGTGCATGCACAACAACCTTACTACATGTACAAGTAACATTCTTAGCCATCGCATGTGTGAAATTTAAAGCACGCACGTACGAGCAACTTTCTTAGCCACCGTGTGCGCGCAACGACCTTACTGCACATGCGAGCAACTTTCTTAGCCATCATGCATTGCAATCTTATCATACATTTGAGCAACTTTCTTAGCCACCATTGCAATCTTATCATACATGTGAGCAACTTTCTTAGCCATTGCATGTGTGCAATCAAAAGCTCATATGTATGAGTAACTTTCTTAGCCACCGTGTGCGAACAGTGACCTTATTGCACATAATAGCAACTTTCTTAGCCACCATGCATTGCAATCTTATCATACATGTAAGCAATTTTCTTAGCCACTGCATATGTGTAATTAAAAGCTCACATGTATGAGCAACTTTCTTAGCCATCGTGCACATGCAACAACCTTACTACACATACGAGTAACTTTTTTAGCCACCATGTGTTGCAATCTCGCCATGCATAAAAGCAACTTTCTCAGCCACTATATACATGTGACCTAAATTTTGTAGCTTTTGTGTGACCTATTTTTCACAACTTCCATGCAGTCGAAACTTCACAACTCTCATGTGCCCATCGGCTTAGTGCCATACAGGCTACTCACATATTGCACACTTACATTTAGACCAAATCTATCTTTTGAGCAAAAGCATTGTCGATTGGCTATTTAGTTATTTTTATGTGCAAAATTAACATGTATTGTCTAAGAATTGCAGGACAAATAGCTAAGTATTAAAAGAAAAAAGAAGATTTTATTCATCAAAAAGCCTTAAAGAGGTACATATACATCAGAAAAAGTCAAAATACAAGTTAGAGAAAGCTATAGCTAATTCTTCTGGAAGAAGGATTGATGCACAAAGGGAAAGCTCCCACCAATCAGAAAGCAAGCCACCGAGGGACAAACCCCTACCAATTGGAAGCACTCTAACTCTTCTAGATCCTCAACTTTCTTTTTCCAGCTCCCCTTCCTCAATAACAAGCTCTTCCTCAACTTGACTCCCAAAATCGAGAAGTTCAAGAGAGCCTACTAGAACAGTAGAAAAGGAAAAACCTCACAACCGTGAGGACATAATCTGATATCTATATGAGATCCCTCCACATTATAGGAGAAATATTAACTTTAAAGCTTCTTATGCAATAGACCATACATGCCTCACCCAGAAGACGGAACACTGAAAGGTCAGGACGTCTATCTAAGACTTCCATTTAGTCACTCTCTGAAGGAAGAAAAGGACTCTCTATGCTTTGAAAAAGCTCAGCCTGATATGGCCAAAGGATCCAGAAGGAAAGCCCCAACCATTCTCATTTAATGGCTTGAAAGAAAATGAGGCCAGAGCAGTAATAACCACAAGACAAGTTTTATCCGAAAAAATGAAATAGCATGTTAACTTAAAAGATTTTGATTGCACAATCGTCCATGGACGAGATTGGAAATGCCTTTTGATTTTGGATCTGGAATAGGCTAGATAAGGGTTCAATAGTATAAACTTATCCATGTGACATTTTGACTCTCACAAATCCCCAGTTCACTGAAGTCACACCTCATAAAGGGAAGTAAGTGTATGAAATAAGGGCCAGAGTTACAATATATCATGGCAACACGAGCTTTTGCCAGCAAAAGTCTAACTCCCAATCCACTAAGCAAATTAAGAGTTGGGGGCTAATGTTATCAGTAGAAATTAGCATTGCAAAGTAGGCTAGCAAAAGCCTAGAAGGAGCTGAGTCTATCAAAGGGACAAATTCACCTAATCGCTATGAGAAGACCTAAGCTCACTGGCTGAACCAGTTCGAGGTCACGAGCCAATGGCGGCCCAACATACGAGCTCCAATTTGCTAGGGCACAACCTTACCTAACCAAAAGCTCACTAAAGTTGAGCATAAAGCCGACAAACTACTTGTACCACCATTCTACAGATACAACCATCAGGTCCCACATGTCGAAAGTAACCTACAAAAGTCAGTCTCTAGTACCCTAGGCAATCTTGTATATTTAATATTTGATGTAACAGATATACAGTTAATTTAGTTCCATTTGTACCCCTCCATGCTTCTATAAATGGGAGGCTGGAACCTTTGCATAAAGAGAGAGTAGATAAGAGATACTAGCAGAAACTATGCCAAAAAGCCATAGTTGAACCTCTGTAAACATTCCTTGATACTAATAAAATATCTCTGTGGACGTAGGGTTTGGTACCGTCCGGATTTGGCTGAACCACAATAACCCCTTGTGTGTACTTCTCTCTTCTCCCCCTTCCTCCTACCATTCAACACCTTCTAACTGCCTTGACAACTGGGAAATAGCTTAGGTCTTGAAAGAAGCCCCTTCGTTGGCTAGATTTGGGTCTGACCGAAATCCATCATTAACAAAAACTCTCTTAAATTCTCTCACCCAAATCTCAAATCTCTACTATTTTCACTCAAATTTCTTTCATAGAATTGCTAGAAACACCAAATCTAACAATTCTAACTAATCAATTACTTCAAAACAACTCCAAATCAACCTATCCCAATTTTAACCCATAAAACCTTAACTTCAAAAAAATGTCAAAATGCATCAAACTTGCAATTTCGAAGAAGAAGGACAAAGATGCAGCCAAATCCTCTGTGCAAGTAGGAGAAGAAACACATTTCAAGTTGCCTAGTGAGTATGCTAACTTCCTATAGTTATCGAATAGGAAAATAGAGCCACTTAAGTGTTTTAGTGACAAATTGCTAGAAATTACACATTTGCCTACTCTGTTAGCAAAATACAAGCTAGACCAATTTTTGACATATAAGGGAACTACCTATCCTAGGTTAGTTAAAATGTTCTATGCAAACTTAGCAATTGATGATGATAAGTTGTCATGTTATATTATGCACAAGCACATTGTTGTTAATTTAGAACTATTGGCAAATATTTTTTATATGGATGCATCAACTCTTAAGCTTAGTGCAAGATCCCTTCCTGATTATAGTAAGGAATCTGCCATTAGACTATTATTTCCTTATTCCACCCCTAAGGATGGAAGTTGGAAATTGTTGATTCTGGCCTATCCCCTAAGGACAGGATCTTACATTACACTATCAATAAAGTGATACTTCTAAGGGTAACAAATTTTACTCAAATTGTGGGGGATGAGTTATTTTTTATGTGGGTCATCAAAAATCAAACTGATTTTAACATGCCATCTTTTATACTTAAATATCTGGCAAAATGTTCTAAACGGTTAGATATTGGATTCCTCCCTTTTGGTATGATTCTTACCTCCATTTTTAAGAAATTCAATTTTCCAATTTCTAAAGAATATCAATTTTATCAAATCAATGCATCAACCATAATAACTATAATACATCTGCATAAAATGTAATTAGAACAAGATGAAAGAGGAACATGGAAAAGGAAAAGGGTACAAGTTCCCCAATCCATTGAAGGAGCAACAAGTTCAAGGGGTGCAAGGTTATCTAGTGAATTAGAAAATAGAATAGTTGAAGAAATGAGGAAACTGTACACTCATTTACTAGATCACCTTGACACACATCAATCAATGCTTGAGTCTTTAGAAGATTGCATAGGAAATATAGAGAAAGAAACCTGAACACTTCAAAGCATGATCAATGAGTGGCTCAATACCATAAAGACTCAATTGTATGAAGTATCACAGCAAATGCATCAGTGAGATAAGGAAGATGAACTCAAGCTAAACTTCAAGCTGAACTAGAACAAGATCTTCCACTTGTTTAGTATGTTGTTGATTATGTCATATATCCCGTACCCCCTTTCCCATTTTCATCATATTTGCTCTATTGTTATTTCCTGATGTTATTTTCATGGATTGCTATTTTGGATATTTTGTTATTTTGATTATTGTATTTGATATTTGAATATTTTAATGATTATGTTGATATTTTGTTATCTACATATTTTGAATTTTATTCTACTCAAATGCATGGATTCTAAATTTATTATTCTTTGTTATATCAAGCTTAGTATCAATAGCTATAAATTCATTCTAGATTAAGCTATTATTCTTTCTTTTTTTTTAAGATATATTTTTTTCTCTTTTTACTGAGCACCAATTTCTTTTTGATGTACTAAAAGGGGGAGAAAAATAAGATTTTCAAAAACAAAAATTGTAGTTTTAGGAGAAAAGAAAACTAAAATTTTTCAAAGAAAGATAAAATTTTTTGGTGAAGAAAAGATGAGTAAAAATGAGGAATACAATTTTTTTTTTCTCATCTAAAATTGATTTTTTTAAGAAACTTTGAATCTCATCCAAATTATTAGTCTTCATCAAAAAGGAGGAGATTGTTAACCTAGGAAATCCTAACTATACCTTTTCTTCAATTTTGATGATTGAAATTTAATTTTATTAAAAGACAATTTTAGAAAAACACTTCAGTTTATATCATAAGCTAACTATATGTGTTGACGGTGAAATCTGGTTCTACCAAATTCCAGCCAACTGAGATCAATTCTTAAACCCCAAACTACTTTCAGGTTAAGGAAATGAGAAAAAAAAAGGACAATGAAGATGGTGAAGAGGAAGAATAGTAATGGCATGCAATGTTTTTAACATTCCAATTAGGATTCTTTCTTTTCTTTCATGTTCTTTCAAGAATTTGATCTACATTCAGCATTGTTCTTCTTTTAATTCATCTTCTCCTCTTTCTTTGTTTCTTTATTTGTTCTTGAACATTATGCTTCCTTTTATATTAATGAATCTTGCCTTTCTCTTTACCATGTCTGAGTAGAATCTTTATTCTAGGATTGGGAATAACCCAATTATGATTCTTTAATGTTATTGATGAATTCTCTATTGTGATTTCCTGATTTATTTGGTTCAACTATTATGCTTACAATGTTTTGATAAAGTATTTGGCCATTATTTTATCATGTCTTAGGTAGATAATTGAAGTACCGAAAGGAGAAGGTTATCGTTGAAAAACTAATAGTTGAATAAAGAGATCTTAATCATGAAAGTAGATTAAATTTCTTTAAGAATCTTTATTAGTTTGCATAGATCTCAAAGGGCTTAATTTAATCTAATTCCACAAAAATAGGTAATTAGGTTGATTTAGGTACTATTGTTAAACCTTGAAAGAGGCTATTAATTAATTTAGGCAAAACCATCCTCAAATAAATTAAGTAATCATAATAGGAAACAACTCAATTAATTATTAAAGATCATAATTGTGGTGAAACCTCAATCCTAGGCTTTTATTATTATACTTTGATTATTATTTGCCTG
>JANHAO010015094.1:0-14996 GCA_026873985.1 Saraca asoca | reverse complement strand
GCCTTAACCTTTATTTCTAAATTAGATCACTTTATTTAGGTTTATTAAATAATGGCCATACATTTTAATGTTTACATATGTGGCCCCATTAATGTTGAATTTTATTCTAACATAATAACCTAGGGATCTTTCTTCCTACCACCACAAGGCTATGATATCAAGTGAAGCGAAGCTATTCAGGGAACTTTGGATCGATCTTGAAAACATGTTGAAAATAATGTCAATGCAAAGTATATTGATGCAGTATGAAAGCATAAAGATATTATTAATGAAAAATATTATATATATATATATAAGGAAATTAATAGAGGCAAGAACAAGGAGTTGAAAACTTATGGAATTATGTGGATTAGTGTTTTGAGCTTAAAATTTTTCTTGATTTTGATTCCAAGGGAGTTAAAATTTTCTTCAAAATTTTTGAAACATCTTGAATAGTGATTGAAGAGACTAAAGGTGTCTTAAATAGTATTTTTGATCTTTAACTTTTTCTTTTCATCAAAAGCATCTTGAATTATTATACTAAGGGAATCCTAAATAGTTGATGAATAGTCAACAAGGTACCTTGAATGTTTTGTTGGAAAGTCATTTTAATAAATCAAATCATCTTTATCTTCTTTGTTATTTTGAAATCCTATAAAATACCAACAATATCTCCTTACTTGTTGAATTGCATGACTCTTCAATGATTTCATAATTGAAAGGTACCTGAAAGAGGTGAGCTTCATACATTCTGGTTTGTTGATGATTATCTAGTCCCAATATTCGCAGGCTTGAATGAGGAGTGTATGTGTGTGTATATATATTATAATTGAACCAACTAATTGAAAGGTGGTGATTTCAAGCTCTGTAAACCACAACTCTTCCTTTATTGTTCCTTGTCCTTCGTCGTGGACATGAGCTGCATGAAATTGTCAACATGCTGATTGAATTTTTTTTCCTAGGTAGATTTTAATATGGCTTTAGTATATTCTATTACTTTATTAGTGTTTAATGACATACCAGTTGATATATGAAAAAAAAGAAAAAAAAAAGACAGACTTTCTTGCAATTTTTTGGCAAAGCTCAGAACATTAGAAGGTCCTTTGGTGTTTGTGTTAAGAGCAACATCATACTTGTAAGTGATTTTTAAGAGTCATTAGTACCTATAAATACAAGCAATGTTAAATGCATTCATTTCTCACGATTCTTTTACATCTTCATGTATAAAAGAATTTGAGTAGACAAAAGTGGCATCAATTTAACTTCAATTTTTTCATGTATAAGGTGTGGTATACTTTCAAATGTAAGTAGCACCTTTTTTATACATATACAAGGCATCTCCACAAGTGCATCGTATTACATCCTATGATTATCATATCCGTTTTTGTACGTAGACTGAGTTTTTAGATGGGACGTTGATGTATAATTATACATGTTTAGAATTGTCTGGCTTGAATTGTTTTAAAATCTTTAACCTGATCTAGCTCAATTAAATTTATCTAAATTCCAAGGCTTGGCCTAAACCCTATTTTTTTTATTTATTTCAAGTTAAAATAAAAATTAAAAATAATAAATAAAGATTTTTTACATCAAAAAGTACATATGCAAATACTTAATAAGACATCTTTATTTATTTATATATATAAATTATATCAAATAAAAAAATTTTGTACTAAAAATTATTGAATTATTAATAACTTGTAAGGTTTATATTAATCTATTATATATATATATATATATATGTGTGTGTGTGTGTGTGTGTGCATGGAGTCAGTTCGGTACACTCCGTCATTATTTATGAATAAGGCTTATTAAAATATTATTCAAACTTAATTTTCAAAGTTTAAAATTGAATTTTTTTTGGATCCAGCCTTTCAGGTTGGATGGACTGCTTGTTCTACATAATCTCGATCCTACTTATTAGAGAAAGCAAGATATGATTTATTTGATTTGAAATTATAAAATGAATTGAGAATTTTCTGAAGTGAACAATTCAGTTCAAATATGGGGCATGCATATTGTTGAGAGTAAAGAAACCTTTGATCAAAAGTGGTATTGGCTGCTGAGTTAATAATGATGTCCACTTGATTTGCAATCTCACAGGTAGTGTCAGCATCCATCCCAAGGACAAAATCAAAAATATTTCCAGCATGGGACAAGCTTTCTCATCGTTAAGACTTTCCTTGCATTTCTTGAAGGCATTTCAATAATTCACAGTTTATGATCTGAATATAAAATCAATTACGTTCTGTAATTTACGATAAAAACGTTGGAAAATTGCGTAAATTATTAAAATATAGGGAGAGCCTTACTTCAGTCTTCAATCTGTCCAATACCGCTTCCTTATCTTTCGCTTTTATCAAAGGAAATATCTTTCCAACATCAGGTACCGTCGTTAGGATCTTCTCAATAAAAACTGTAAGAATCAAGTCTTTCAGCTGACAATGTAAACTTGCAACATCGCTACTCTCACAGCTTCCATTCATAATTTGTAATGTGTGACGATTGGTGTATCCATAACTATGCATCTTATAAAATGTGAAAGTATTTCACCTTTTACTATCACCAAGTTATACTAAAATTTAGTAAACATAAAACGTTTATTTTCTGTTCTAATTTTATGTCTATATTTATTTTTTGAGTGGCTCAGTAGTAGTTTTTTAAATTTAGAGTGTGTGTATATATAAATAAATATATATATGTGTGTGTTATAAAACAATATTATAAATGATCAAGATTACTACATAATAAGATGCTTCTAGGTACAATTGGGTTGCTATTAATTTTTAGAAAGATATTCACTCCCACATGTAATTGCTAAAAAGTTGATGACGATACTATCTCACGATATAATGAAACTTTTATGAATTTCTTAATTAGTAATATCAAAAAATTCCTAACACTCTTATAACTTAGAAATATTTTAAGCTTAGTAGATAATAGTCTCAACCATACATCAAAAAGTCATATGGAGGTCTATTTATACTTAGTAGAGAAGTTTCTTCAATAAATAGGTGCATTCAAAAATCCTTTGTTCATTGAACACAAATAGATACTTTCATCCCTTTGTTAATTGAATATAAGATGTAAATTCATCCCTTTATTCATTTGAATCAATGAACATGCACCCACCCTTTAGTTATCAATATGTATACAAGAACTTCTTTTAAAGTTTGTTCATTAGATGAATCAACACAACTTTTAAAGTTGTAAATTATATAACATTCTCCCACTAATTTACAAGCTTTCATAAGTTGTATAATTTATGCATAAGAGAAGGTGTCACTAGGATTAAACCTTCTATTAGTGTAAGTTTTCAAAGTTCAAAGGAAGTAATAGATGTCTAATCGATTAAACCTATATTCTTATTGTTAGAACTGGAAGACCATACACATAATCGTACCCTAATCAAGTTTAAGATATTCAATTTCTTTAACACTTTTATGGCCATGTGCTCATCCAAGCTTTATGAATATTTACAAGAGTAAAATATCTAAAACTCTTGATCAGAGCGACGCCACTCCTATATTCATATAAGTGGAAACCTTAGATAATAGTATTATCAATCCATTAAGAGCTTCTTAGCTCATTCTCCTATGACACTAAATCCTATTTCTTAGTGTTCTAGTAATTAAATAACTTATTTTTTCCATTAAACCTTGAAACTAGTGTTTTACTAGAATAAGGTTGGGTTCCCATCATTTAATGACTATAGGTTTTAGTCCCATCTTAGCAGTGAAGTCTTTAATCTTTTCCCTTGACAAACCTTTTGTTAGTGGGTTTGCTAAATTACTATTAGACTTTACGTATGTGATGATAATTATACCATTTTCTAATAATTGCCTCACAAACTCATGTCTCAAGCTTATATGTCTAGACTTTCTATTATAAACCTTATTATATGCTCAAGACATGATTGACTCACAATCACAAAAGATTGAAATGGCTGTCATTGGCTGTGGCCATAGCTCTATATCTAATAACAAATTCCTTATCCATTCCACTTCTTTACCTGTAGATGATAAAGCTATAAACTCAGCTTCCATTGTAGAATGTAATATACATGCTTGTTTCTTTGAGGCCTAGCTTATGGCTCCACCACCTATGGTGAAAATCCATCTTGAAGTGGATCTATTATCACTAAGATTTGTAATGCAACTAGCATCAGAGTAGCCTTTCAGTATGATGGGATAACCATTATAATGTAACCCCAAATTTATTGTTTTCTTGAGATAACCAAAAACTCTGTTTATAGCTTTCCAATGATCTGTACTAGGTTTACTTGTAAATCTTGATAGCTTGCACATAACAAAAGCTATATCTGATCTGGTACAATGCGTAGCATACATCAAGCTTCCAATAGCACCACATATTCTAATTGTGCTACTGGTCTTCTTATGTTTTCCTCTAATTTAAAATTAAGATCATAGGGTGTATTGGAATCCATAACACTAAGATGTTTAAATTTTTCCTACAACTTCTTAATGTAGTGCTCTTGCTATAGTGTAAAGCCATCCCTATGCTCACACACTTTTATTCTCAAGATAGTATCTACTTCATTCAGTTCCTTCATCTTAAACTTAGAAGCAAGTTGCTGCTTAGTTTGATGAACACCTTCTAAGTTCGTCCCCGATTATTAGCATATTGTTTACGTAGAGATAGATAATTATGTTATAATCTTTAGTAAATTTAGAGTATATACACTTGTCTGCACTATTATGTTAAAAGCCATTTGATAAAACCACTGAGTCAAACTTCTCATGCCATTGTTTAGGCACTTATTTTAAGCCATATAAGGACTTAACCAACTTATAGGCTTTTGCTTCATTTCCAAGTAGCATGTAGCCTTCCAATTGTTCCATGTAAACTTCTTCATTAAGATCTCTATTTAGAAGAGCTATTTTAATATCCATGTGGTGCACATGAAGCTTATAAATAGATGCTAATGCTATGAGAATCCTAATAGAAGTCATCTTAGCCATTGGTGCATAGGTATCAAAATAGTCTAGACTTTCTTTTTGCTTAAACCCCTTAGCTACTAACCTTGCCTTAAAGGTTTTTAGTGAACCATCTGTATTGAGTTTTCTTGTAAATACCCACTTGCACCTAATAGGTTTTGACCTTTGAGGCTAATTAACTAATATCCAAGTATTGTTGGACAATATTGAATCTATTTCATCATTCATGGCTTCTTTTCAAAAAAATGGAATCTTTAGAAGTTACTGTCTCTTTATACCTTTGCAGATCACTCTCTATAGTTAACATAATAGGAATTTTATTTATTACAGAATCCCTAGTTCCTTCAACCAAGAAATTTATACCTTGAGAAGAAATAAAATTTGGACTGAAGTCCTTTTCTATTTTCATTCTTTGACTTCTTCTTGGTTCAACAAATTTATTTTCACATATACGGTTGTTTCTTTGATCATTTAAGATCGATTCTATAGGAATTGAATGTTGATCCAGTTGAGAATCTTCCATTGTGGGATTTAATTCATTATAGCATTTATTTTCAATAAATTCTATATCTCTAGTTTTAACAATTGTATTAGACACTCAATCTAATATCCTATATGCCTTAGAATTTTAGGTATATCCCACAAAGATGCCTTTTATGGCTTTTGGGCCTAATTTACTTCTCCTTTGATAGGGAACTCGATAAAAGGGTAAACACCCCTACACTTTAAAATAATTTAGGTTAGGTTTCCTTCCTTTCCATATTTCATGTGGAGAAACCTTTCTTGTTTTTTATGTATCTTTTTATGAATGTGACAAGCCGTCAATAATGCCTCACCCTAAAGATTGTGTGGTAACTTAGCATTTAGAACATAGAATTAACCACATCCACTAAGGTATGATTCATTCTCTCCGCTAAACCATTTTGTTGTGGAATAGAAGGAGTAGAAGATTGATGCATAATACCATGTGTTTCACAAAAAGAATAGTATTTAGTTGAGAAATATTCTCCACCTCTATTACTACGAAGCAATTTTATTTTTCTACCATGAAATTTTTTTTACTTCTAATTTATATTTCTTAAATACTTTAAACACTTCATCTTTGTTCCTTAACAAGTAGATATAGGTATATCTAGAACTATCATCGATAAAAGTTATGAATTACCTTTTACCTCCTCTAGTGTTATTATCATTTAATTCACATATATTAGTGTGTATAAGTTTTAAAACTTAAGTGCACTTTTCAACTTTTAGAAAAGGTTTCTAGTAATTTTGGATTGTATACAAATTTCACATTTCTTTTCAAAAGGCTTATTACTAAGATCAATATAATTATTTTTGCACATGTATTCAATTGACTTATAACTTAAATGTACTAATCTATTATACCACAAATCACAAGAATCAATAATACACATAGAAACATTCACTTCATTATTAATACTAAACTTAAATATGCCTTTGCTACAATATCCTTTTCCTGCATACAAGTTATTCTTAAATAAGATTATTTTATCTAATTCTAGTATAACTTGGAATCCTCTTTTGCATAATAGACAAGCAAAGACTAAATTTTCCCTTACTTCTGGAACATGAAGTACATTCACTTAAGTTAACTTCTTTCCAAATGTGAAACTCAATTCAACTGTTCCTTGACCACATACTTTTATAGGGGCATTTTTCACCATTAACACATCTTGATTATTCACTTTCTTATATGTTTTAAACTAATGATGGTTATTACAAGCATGAATAGTTGCACCAAAATCTAGCCACCACTCAAATGACTTTCCTTAAGTTGCCATGTTGAGTTTAGTAATCATACCAATGTGCATGCAATGAACTCCTTCAATAACTATAGCAACCAAGTCCTTTTCTTCCACTAAGTTGGCTTTTGAATTTGACACTTCTTTAGAGTAATTGTCTTTCTTCAAGAGTCAACAATCTTTGATATAATACCCTCTTTTATGGAAATGATAACACACCATTTGTCTCTTTTTATCTTTCTTTACGTCCACTAAGGACATGACTTTTCTTTTGCCTTTGGCAATATTTCTTTCATCAATATGATCCACCTTAGAATTGTGAGGAAAATACACTACATCACATTTTCAATTTTTCTCTTTGCCTTTGTAATTTCTCAATAGTGAAATCTTTAGTAAGTTATAGAAGTTTCTTCCTATAATCATTCCAAGTTAAAGGTAATTTTGAAATAATTGCTCCAACTTATAAAGATTCAGGAACTATCACTTGTAGATCATGAAGTCTACTAACTAAGATTTGTAACTCATGAACTTGATCCATGATAAGCATATCATTAACCATATTAAACTCAAAATATTTCAACATAATAAATTTGTTGATACTTTGTCACTCATTGTTGTATTTTTCATCTAAAGATCTCCAAATTTCCACTGGTAATTGTATCGACATGTATAGATCATAAATCCTATCAGACAAGGTGTTAAGAATATGGCCTCGGCATGCAAATACATCCTTTTCACACTTCTTCTTCAATTGAGCAACCCTTACCTTCTCTTCATCTATGGCATCCTCAATAGCATCTAGAACTGGTATAGTATTTGGATCAAGTACATAAGAAAGGTTGAGTACTGAAAGGAGAAACATCATTTTGTCTTTCCACTAATTAAAATTGGTGCCATCAAATCAATATAACTTGATAAACTCTTGATTCATAATCTTGAAAACAACACTTTGATCTTGAGCCATCTTGGGAATATCTTTCTAAAATTGTCATAAAATAACTACATGATAAGATTCTTCAAGACACGATTAGGTTGCTAACTCTAGAAGGATATTCGCCTCCATACATAGTTACTAAAGGGTTGATGACTATACTTTCCTAAGATACAATGAAGCTTTTTCAAATTTCTTGATTAGCAATATCAAGAAATTCCATAACACTCTTATAACTTGAAAATATTTTAAGCTTGTAAGATAATATTCTCAACCATACTTCACAAATTCATATCGAGCTCTATTTATACTTAGTAGGGGAACCACTTTAATAAATGGGTGCATTAAAAAATCCTTTGTTCATTGAACACAAATAGATACATTCATCCTTTTACTCATTTGAATCAATGAACATGCACCCGCCCTTTAGTCATTAATACGTATACATGAACTTCTTTTAAAGTTTGTTTGTTAGATGAACCAACACAACTTTTAAAGTTGTAAATTATATAACAATATATATATATAAAACCAAACTCTTAAAAATTTAAGAGAGGGCATGACCAACACAACGTTAGCAGTAGCTTATATTTGTGAGTTTAATTCAAATTATGTCATCTATAAAAAGTATTATAATTATAAATACAAGTTAATTAGGAGAATAAAACTACTCAAAATACATTAGAGAATTGTCTTGAGATGATAGAATTAGGGCATGAGAGATATACCTTTGCCTAGCAATCTAGTTACACCTCTGATAATAAGTCTTTTCCACGAAGAAAGTTGAGTATGCTGATTTCACTACAAGATTTCACTTATGGAGATATTGTTTCATTGCCACTATTATATCCATCCAATACACTATTGTTCTCAGAAGTAGCATTATTTATGCTTTAGTGCCTAGCAATGAAACTTTCCTTTTGAGAATGACTAATTGGGAAAATAGGAGTCAATGAAGGGATGACCTACACATATAGCAAAGTTAGCCACACATGATGGAAATGATTCGTCAAGTACATTCCAACGCTCAAGTCTTAAGCAAAATTTCAGTAAATGTAAAAGAGATTATTTGAAGAGGAGATACATGGCTATTTATATAGGTGATGAGCATGTCAATTGTCATGCTTCTAAATGAATGATGAGTGGCCACATGTCTCTGGTGTACTGGTGATGTGAGTGAGATTCTTGCTTGATGGTTAAGGCAATTATATTGTTTGTACATGCCTTAAGTCACACCAATTATTGTGTGATGGTTAAGGGGTTGATTTGCTTAGGTTTATTTTGATGGTAAAGTCCATGTCCCTAATTGATTGACCTAGTGCTAATGGTCATTCGACTTGGCTTAAATCTTTGCCTTTGCTTAGCGATTGCTTCCTTTGTCGACATAGGTTGCTTATCTTACGTCGACTGTCTAACGACCAGATACTAGTTTGGACCATGTCATTTTTCCTCACCTATTTGGTAGATATGTCATATGATTGACTTGGAAACCTTCTGTCTTCCTGGTTGACTGTCTTATATCCATCATAGGTGCTTATAATTATGTTATCTTCCTGAGGTGCCTCAAGATTTGCTGGAGGCACGTCATGACAAGGATTGTCATATGGACCATTCATTTTGGTGGCTGTTGGATCTTCCTTTTCTTCTTATAAATATAAAGCAATCTTTATTAAGAACATTTATGCATTTTGACTTAAGAATTTCACACCCCAATGTTGCAGCCGCTTCAGGTTCTTCAGTGATTTCTCCATGCTTGTGGTTGTTTTTCTAGGCTTTTTTTGTAGGTAACTTCTACATTTCACTATTTTTCCTAGTTTCATGGATTTTTTCTTCCTTTTTTAGGCCTCAAACTATACCTGTTGCATTGGTTCTTCACCTCAGTGCTACTATTCACTTGAGTCCCTTAGTCTTGTAATAAGTCTTACTAGAGGAATTGGTGCTTTACTAGCTTATCGGCTTGCCCGAGCCTTTACTCTTACCTTCCTGTATTTTTATTAAACCCTCTTTGGTTTTTTTTGTTTAGTTAATGTTGTTGTCATCTTGCTTATTCTAATTATGCCTTTTTTTTGTTTAAGGTGGGCTTCAATTTTATGCTTACCTTTTTCATGTTCGGTAAGTCAGGTGATCCCATTGATCTATCATCCGACTCTGAGTCTTTATTTGACCTTAGGGAATACTCTTTTAAAAACATCATTTATCATTTTACATGATCGATCTAGATGATCATGGCTGACTGATCCCGGGACAAGAATGAAATCGAGTGAGCCCACCTGATTGTGTAGCACTAGACGACCTAAAGTGGATCCATCCTTATGTGCAAATAATTGCGACTTCAGATGATTTAGAGGTTATTCATGAATTAGAGAAAGTTCACATTCTTAGTGAGTCTATCGAAGGGGTATAATTCCAAGCTGTCGAAACAGATGAGTGAGCATATAGCTATGACAATTCATCCTTCACTATGTTCTACAGTGACATTGTTAACTGTCTGCATGTTTCTCCCCCTTTCTCTAAGTTTCAAGCAAATGTCCTTCATGCGTTGAATATATGTCCAACCTAACTAACCTAGAATGCTTAATCTTCCTGCTCTATTTTGAAGTGTTGAGCATTCGACCATGTCTCATTCCAAGCATAGCAACATTTTCAATGAAAACTTGAAGGCTAGATTCACTTCATTCACCTTTCAACTGGGTCTTCATGAAGAATATACTTACCAATGTTTGCTCCTAGAAACATTCCTTTTTTAAAGTTTGAGCGACTAAGGGATTTCATCCTTTTTTCTTCAAAATAAAGAGCCACTTTACCCAATGAAATGATTTATTCCTACAAAGAAGCCCTAAAGCTGCCCACTTAAAGATTTTCCAATGATGAGCAGGATCTCATTGTTTGACTATTGGCATTAGGGCCTTTGAATGCCTAGTCTATTCTTTGTATGTATTTAGTTCTTGCTTTTCTGTTTCCTTTATGCTTTATACTATCTATCGATCTTTTTCTTTTTCTTTTCAGATTCTTAGTTGAACAAGGAGGTTATTGAGATTCATCGCTTAAAGATGGACCCCAAGTGCCTAAAGGAAATCCATGCTAAAGCTTTACCAAAGAAGAAGCCCATTATCCTACCATTAGTGTAGATTGAAGCTTCCTACTGAGGTTGCAAGTGATCGTCCCTCTCCTAATCATTTAAGACAGTCTTTTGGTCATATGAAATGTCCTTCTGCAAGTGTAAGGCTCCTTTCAAGGATTCTTCAAAAGGCAAGGGTAGCGACTTTTCAAATATGTCTACTTCTTCTACTAAGAAGATACAATTGGGTGTTTGGTTGGAGCTTCTTCCAATCAATGTTCCTTAAGGAAGTGACTTTTAATTTTGATACCATAGATAGTCATTAGTATAAGGATGTAGACTATGGCACTTTTTTGAAGAGTCAACTACTCTTTCCTACTGATCAAGATGAAACAATGCCTCTATAAAGGATTATAGCTTTATCTATCTCTTAAAATCATTTGCAGCTTAAATTGTTCGCTTGATTGCTCCTATCCTTTCCACTATCCTAACCTTGGCTTAGACAAAGAAAGAGTTCCTGGAGAAAAATTCAAGTGTCATAAATGGCCTGAAGAAGGACATTAAGGTCAAGACTAGGGAGATGGTTAAGCTTATTGAGGTCACCAACCTTATTGCCGAGCTGGTGAAAGAGTGGGACTATCTGTCCATGAAGAATAAAGAGCTAGCAAGATAGCTTTCCTTGAAGGTTCATGAGCTATGAGCCAAGTAACATAGGCAAGAGGAGAATCGAGCAACCTTCACTGAGAAGGAAAAGAAATTTCATGTTGATGTCAAGGAAGTTGAAGACTTAACTATATAATGTTTCAAAATGGATTTGACAAGACTTTCATCAAATTAAACATTTCAAGGCTTAATAGGGATAAAAACTTAGAGCAAATTTTGGAGGGCCTTGAGTAGGCTCGATTTTATAATGTTAAAGAAACTACTTGGTCTTATAATGTTGAGGGAACTGCTCAGTCTTATAATGTCAAGAGAACTGCTCAGTCTTATAGTGTCAAGAGAACTACTTGATCTTATATAATGACATTCATTTGGATAGATGAAAAATTTTCTTTTCATTTTGTATTTCTCTTTGTTTCGATTACTTGGATTGTCAATCATCTAAGATCTATATTTGCACATAATATAAATTGAGGTGCATTGCGTTTCATGTTCTCAGGAGAGGCTCCCCTTGGACGGTCTCTAGGTACTAAGCACTATTTGAAAATTTTTTTTGTACTCTAAATAGGCCTTGCCATGAAGTCGCTAGCTTCCTTTTAGCTTAGGCTTTGCACGGTCCATCTGCATGTCGAAGGACTAGTGGGCCTTCTATAAATACTTTATTTTTAACATTTCTGTTATCAATTTTGGCTACCTTCACTTTATATCATTCGTTACAAAGATAAATCATCTCCCTTGTTTCTAGTAGAATATCTACCTCTTCTTTTTTTCTTTCTTGATTCTCTTTCTACTCATGATGTTCCCTTCAGTCAAAATATTGCCCTAATTCAACCAAAAGCATAGCCTTGCTTTCATATATGAGCATGAAGGGGGGTCTCTTTAGTAGCGGAATGAGCAGTGGTTCTTTAGGACCATAGGATGCTTCGCAGCTCTTTAGCTCACTTTCCTTTGGCTTTGTCTAGTCTTTTTTTGAGCTTTTCTATGATGATCCTCTTCACCAATTCTGCTTGCCTATTGATTTAGTGGTGTTTGATAGATGCGAACTTTTACTTGATCCCCAACCTTCAATTAAGAGCAAATGAGACATGTGCTTATGTAACAAGTGTTTAGTTACAAATATACCTTTACCAAAAACTTTGAATGTTACCACTGGTGAACTACTTTCCATTATCAAATATAAGTGTTGCTATGAAGCCATACTTGTGAAAAGCTATTAGCAATTTTCTTATGCTGAAGTGGTGCTTTTAAGAGGTTTTACCTATAAATGATATTTTTTTTAAATGAATTTTTGCACACTATTTGAAGTTATAGTTGCAAGAGGTTTTGCTTCTACCCATTTTTTAAAGTAATCAACCACTACTACCATATACTTTAGCTGACCTGAAATGGTTAGGAATGGCCCTAACAAATCTATCCCCCCATTGGTTGACCAACAGGAGATAATGGGCATTTGGCTTGTTACTGGCAAGCCCTAAACTTTGGTGAACTTTTGGCACATCTTATATCTCTGTACAAGTTTGATTGCTTCCTTGATCTTGTGCTAAAAATATTCTAATCGAATAGCCTTTAAAGTAATTGTCATTCTTGCCATATGACTCTAACAAATCCCTTCATGTATCTCTCTCAGGACTTAACTAGCTTCACTTGGTCACAAACATCTTAATGATCGGAAGGGAAATCCTTTTCTATACACTTGTCCATCCTCCAAGAAAAAATGTGCTATGCTTCGCTCGGCCTTCTTAGTCTTTTTCTTTTTTTTTTTGCCCCTTCCTTCAAGAATGCCATAATCAGAGTTAGCCAGGACTTTTCCTACTTTAGACATATTACTTTATCCATGCAAGGTGGCTGTCGTGTTTCCTATATGATGATTTGATTATTCACCACTTTTTTTGTGCTAGCCAACTTGGCCATGCATTTGCCTTATCGCTTTCTTCCCTAGGGATCCTTGTCAGCTTATGATTGAATTCTTTTAGTAGGCTTCTAGCTATATTAGCATATCTTGCCAATGTTGGTTTCTTGATCTCATAATCTTTACTAACTTAGACAATTAACAATTGAGAGTCGCTATTAATTTTTAATAGTTAAGCTTCTATCTCCTTTGCTAGCTTTAACTCTACTATTCATGCTTTATATTCTACTTGATTATTTGTTGTTTTGAAGTTAAACTTTAATAAATATTCCAATACTAAGTCTATGGCCCTTTCAAGATTACTTTTTCCTTACTGTCCTTTCTATTTGATAGGCCATCGACATACAATTTCCAATCTTAGCCTCTCGATTTAGCTTCTTCTGCCTTCATTATCCCCGACCACAAAATCAATGAATGCTTGCACATATAATTTCCAATCTTGGCCCTTCAGTTCAGCTTCTTCTAGCCTCGTCATCCTAACCACAAAATTAGCCAATACCTGTAACTTCACTACTTTTCTAACTTAAAAAATGAGCCTATATTCAAAGTGCTTTGCCACCTATGCAACTAACCAACTAGCGAGATCAGGCTTGTATAGTACCTATTGGATCAGGGCATCCATTTGATGGCTTTGAAAGTAAGACTTTAACTTCCTAGATGCCATCAATGAGGCAAAGGCTAATTTTCCAATTGTTTGGTATCTCATTTTGATTCCATACAATGTGCGACTTATGAAGTAGATTGATTTTTGTTCTCCTTCAACCTCTAAAAAAAATGTTAAGCTTACTACCTTCACAACTGTTGCTAGGTATAAATATAGTATTTCATCAGGCTCCGATCGAGGAAGTATGGGTGGCGTAGCCAAATACTCTTTTAGTTTTATAAAGGTTTTTTCACAGTCGTTAGTCCACTTAAAATTTTTAGCAATTTTAAGCAACTTAAAGAAAGGAACATGTTTGTCAGTTGACTTGGACATGAAATGCATAAAGGTCGTGATCTTTTCATTGAGCACTGATAAATAGGAAAAAGGGCATAAAAATAAGGTAGTTTTTGGTCCATTTTGTTGATGGTATTTTGTGTTTTCTTAGTATTTTTACTTTGATTTTATGTTTTGTTCTAGATACTGCTCTTTGTTTATATTTTTTATGCAGGATGACAAAAAGACCTAAAAATGAGAAAGAAGCTTGAAGAATGAAGTTGCATCTAGATCAAGAAAAAGTTAAAAGTAGAATCCATGCAAGAAACAAGCAAGAAATAAAGAAAAAGTGAAGAAAACACCTAGCACGATCGTGCCATGGAACACACCCAGGCCGTGTTAGGTGCTGTAAGGAGCTCGGGAAGAAATTGTGAAGAATTTAGACACCATGCACAGAGCACGACCGTGCTACCTAACACGGCCAGGCCGTGTTAGGTGCTGGAAAAATCCTGGAGAAGAAATTGTGAAGAAACTCAAAGAGGCAGCACGCAACACGGCCGTGTTACAAGTTAGCAAGCTTAATCTGATAAATGCAATCTCATGAAGCACACCCAGCCCGTGCTATGAAGCCCAGCCGTGGTGAATGCATAAAAAGGTTATAAATAGGGCCCTTTGTAATTAGTTTTACAATATGTATAGTTTAGAATCTTTCTTTTAGGTTTAGGCTAGTTCTCTCTTCTCTTTTCTCTTCTTTATTGCTTTAGGTTTCCTTTCAAATAGTTTTTGTAGATTTTATTTCAGAGTTGCACTTTTATTTTA
>JANHAO010015093.1:0-15003 GCA_026873985.1 Saraca asoca | reverse complement strand
TGATGTGTTTGCTTCTTGGCTGAATCTAGACTGCTTAGGATAAGTTCATTAATCATTCCAAGGCTTTTTGTTATGATTATTGACAATTGAATGAACATTTAATGATCTAGGATGCATTGATCTCAAGTTGATTCCCTTGGCTGGTTGCATGTTGTTTTGTTGTATTTTTGTTTTTGCATTGCATGTTGGTGTAGTTTAGCTTAGGATTTAGTTTTTGCCAACCCCCCCTCCATTTACATCTCCTAATTTGGTTGATAACATCATCCTAAAATGATCTTTGGACTCGACCCGGTGTTGCTCTATGCTACAAGTAGAGTAGTGCAATCCAATTTTATAAATTTCTAATTTGATTCGGCCGTGACAACTGAACCTATCAGTAAGACTTTGCAACTGACCAAGTTCAGAATTACTATATAATGAATCTTAATTTCATACATTCCAAACAGGCTATTTATTGTGGTGAAAAATGTATCAGCAGTAAGCTCTATTAGGTTGTTACTCATCTTACTTGTCTAATGTAGAATTTGCAACTAAGTATTGAGTATCTAAAAAAAACTAACAGAAGAATGAGTTTAGGACTCAATGAGATAAAATGTACCCAACTCATGAATTTAGCAAACAACAAAATGCATTTGGGCATACATATATACCATAAGCTAACAGCCTTTCTTCACACATATTCACAAGCAATTATTATATTCAACCTCACCTTTGAGGGAAATCATTATGTAAATATTTCCTGAGCATCATGTGCCAAATCAAAGCTTTCATGGCCATATGCCACCATCTTGCATAATGCATATTCATTCTTATGATATTACATCTCAACATACAATTTAGTAGGAAAACAAGTCAAGCAATTCATAATAGTAAATATAAATCTCCTTGTTACTCTGGTCTAATCTTATCCTGCACAATCTCAGCCTTATTCCTTCAATCCAACCTTATCCTCCTTATCATATTAGAACATGCAAATTCAGGATATGGTTCAAATATTCCATCACATCCCATCAACACATTCCATTCTCATTATTTGTCATCCCATGTCTCATGGGAAATTCAAACATTTCTAGAATATCATGATATTTGTCATTCACATTATATTGTTTCCACATATCACATATCATCATCATCAATCATTATTTCACAATCAGCAATCACACTTTATCAACATTAATCACTATTCATCTCACAACATATAAGGAAATTCTCCACCCATATACAATACCATCATTTCAATAACTCAATCACACATTATATTTAATCTCATATTCAATCTTATAATCATGATTTCCAATTCCTTTATAGTTGCATATTTCTAGTTTCACTACCATGATAATTATCAATGTTGCTATCTTAGGAATACTTTGTAATATATTCATTTGTAATGGTTTATGTGTTACTCATAAGAATACATTAATTATATTCTTTGATGTTGGATTATAAGTTACTTTCTTAGGATTTCTTTATTGTCATACTTGAATTAGTTAGACTAAGGAGTAAGATTTATGTTGAAAGTTGGAGAGAGAAGGAATTGAGCTAAAATAAAAAAACATGTGGAAAGTTCTGGAAGCACAATTAGAATCGTGAGCCTGATCTTGAATAGATCACAACTCGAGTAAGATCGTGATCAAAATCATAGAACTCAAATAAAAAAGGCTCAATTTGACTCGGAGAAAATCAATTTAAAATACGAGTTTGCTTATCAAAATATGACATCTTTTGAGAAGTCTAGTTTTATACATGATCAGGATTGTAATTAGAATCGAGGAAGCATATTTAAAAAGGGTCAATTCAAATCTTGAGAGAAACAACTAAAATTTTGATTTGAATCATAAAACCAAAATTCTGGGTTTTGGCAAGCATGATTGTAGGTTTAATTCAAAAGTTGCGATTCAAATCACACGAGAAGAAATTTTAGGCAATAGTAGAAAAATAGGAGAAGACAATTTTCAATTCAATTCTACAGTATAGGATCTTATCACAACATCCTTTATTAGCTCTAGCATACATAAAACCCATCTTTTTCAATCACAAACTGATCAATTTATTAATCAATTCATTCAATCAAAACTATGCTTCATAATCACAAGATCCATTTCCACAAACTTGCACCATCAATCAAGAGATCACAAGCAGCAAGTACGCTATAATTCACAAGAAGTGTAAGATTTATTCACATATGGGTTGGTAACATCGGAACATAACTGATCCAACCAAATATCTTCAATACTCTTCATAAACCAAAAAGAAGAGCATATTAGCTTTTTAGCTATTTCATTGTTTTTCTTTCACCAAACAAGTATATATCATTAGATTATGGTTTTCTAACAAAGAAACAAGCTAGATGTACAAGATATGAGCTCAAAAACTTTAAGAAATTCCCTTGGGTTCTTGAAGTGAACAATGACGTGAATCGTGACTGAAAACTTAAAAAATTATAACTTGAGTTATACTCAATGAATCAACTTGATTTTGATATCAATACAAAAAGGAATAAGAGAAAATTCAATAGTAAAAATTTGAAAAAATAATAAGAAGAGTTGATGAACTTACTTATAGAGAGAGGATAAAGGTAAAGAAAGAGTGATAGCTTGAGTAAGAGGAATATGAAGTCTACATGACTTCTTTTTGCTAAAGCCCAGAAAAAAGGGAACGGGAAGCCTACTTATAGAAGGGCAAAATGGGAAAATTTAGTCAACTTCTCAATAACTACAAGTTGTTCATTTTTTCTTTCTAGTAATTTTTCTATTTTTTCCATTTTGAACTCAAATTTAATATACTTACAAATCATCAATGATCACAAAATTTTAAAATAAATTATTAAATTAAATGCCTTTGTAACAACCCTAATTTCATACTCATCTAATATTCGTAACCCTAGTTTTGACATTTTCAAAGTTTTATGGAAATTTATTTTCAAAAATATGAATTTTATTTTTCTAAACATTTGTAACAATAATTTGATTTTCATAATATTTATAAAATTTTATATAATCTATTTCTACTATATCTAGATCTCCCATATCCTCAGATTTAAAATTTTGAACCTTTTGAAATTTTTATTTTTTTTCCTATTTTGTTACCAAATTAATTTTAAAAGGTTTGGGGTATTACATATGAGAATGAATTATAGAACATGAAAAATTAGGAGATTGACTAAGGAAAGCATAACCAAAATCTTATTTATAACTATCAAACAAACAACCCATATATCGTTCTTTGTAATAATCTTTGATATGTTTTACACAATCATTCTTTTGCTTGATTTCTATTCTCTCAATTTTTTCCTTCATTTTTCTTTTACATTGCACTTGAATTTTAAATTGAAATTAAATGCTTACATTAACATTTTCCAACAATAAAAACAAACCAATTAACATTTATTAATGGATGAAAACATACCTTGAAATTTAAGAACATCATGAAGATTGATTTAAAATGTTAAGAAACAAACAAATGATATAATGATATTATAATGAGAAAGAGTACAACATAATAGATGATATATAAAATATCAATATATGCCAAGGGATAGTTTCCAAGTGATCACTTAGAAAAGAATTATAATTTTAATTATTGTAATCATTTTATTTATGAGATACTCTTAATTAGAGATAAGTAAGAATCTCAAAGATAGCATATTCATTAAATAAAAAAAAACTTCAAAATAGAAACTTTCTCAAATCCAAAGAGTATAAGAACAAAATCTTCTTACCAAAAATCAAAATCAATAATAATCTTAAGATTTTTATATATAACAACTACCCAAAGTCATTAGTCTCATGACTACTTTCTACTTTGTATTATGAATCATGAGAATGACTACAAACACAACTTTTAATTGTTCAAGTATGTATATAGAAAGTAGTTTTTCTAGATTTTCTATAATAAAAAGAGTATGAACTCCAAAGAGAACAAATGCTAACACACTTTGCATCTATTGTCTATTAGAAGTAAAGAAATCATATCATCATCACAAAAATAATAATAATGATTATAAATGATACGCGAAAAAGTAACCATCATGGCATAAATTGTTATCCAGGCGGTGAATTATGAGCAAAGTAGTGAATAATCTTTTAAACTTTAATTTTAAATTATTCATTTTTAGTTTTAAAAAATTGATAGACTTATAGGTATAATAAGTCAGGGTTATAATAGATGTCGGCGAGAATATAATCATCACATTAGCACTATGTGTGGAGGCCAACGAGAGGTTGTTTCTAACTTGTGTTGCTACATTGTAAATTGGGGCTCTAGCTTTTAGCAAGTCCTTCTTTAGGCTTTTCTTCTAACTAAAAATAAATACCTACATAGTAGAGACTCGTGCTAATGATATGTTATAAAATTGACAAAAAAATGGAACAAGAAACTTATAATAAGTTAATGTAAAGGAGAATATAAATCTTTTTTTTCCTTTTACTTTTCACCACACCATATAAAATGACACATTAGCCCTATTTATATGCTTAGAATTATAAGAAACGTCATATAACTAAATGTTATAATATTAAGTATTGTAGTGAAGTATTAAGAGGTAATGAATTATTAAGAGGAGGTTATGAGGAATATATAAGGAAGGAAAGGTAAACCATCCATTATTCAATAGATTCATAACAAGATGAACTATCCATCATTCAATAGATCCATGACATTGTCAATTATGTTTTTGATAATAGAGCTCAAAATATGATATTTTTATTATTTAAAACTAGCCTTCTTACTCGCAGTTTTTCATGTATTTAGAGGCTTTTTTATTTAGAAAATTTTATACTTTAAAAAAATATTAACTATTTGATATAAATGAATTAATTTACATTACAATAACTATAAAGTTGGATAAAAAGAAATTTTATTATAAATTAATCTAATGAGTTCAAATTTAATTTAATGGATAATGATTTCTATTGTGGGTATTTTTAGAATCATACAAATGGGCTAGTAAAAGCCTAATGGACAAACTCAGTTGCTAAGGGCCCAACTTATCTAGGATTAGGGCTACTAGACTAAGACATCAGGTCGCTTAATATGAACTAAGGTCACCGATCAACATAGGTCAAAGCAGTGACCTCAGGTCGTTGAGAACAAGGCTCAACTCGTAGATCGAAGCACGCATTCACAACCATTAATCTAAGGAAATCCGTTTAGCTTCCTATTTTTACGGGAACCCATCATTATATATTATGTAATCCTAATCAAATTATGATACTTATCTATTGTAGATTTACATTCAAACTGTAACCCTCTAACTATTATAAAAGAAAATGAAATCATTGTACATAACACAATCAATTATTAGATATAAAACATTTAGTAAAAAGTAATAAAAGTCGTGGATGTAGGGGTTAAATTGATTTTTGCCGAATTACATTAAGAACTTTTACTGTCTCCTTATTCTTCCTCTCTCTCTCTTTCTCTCTCGATTTACATTTAATTTGCAGTTTTAGGTTCTGAACTTGGGTTGATCGAATTCAACCATCAACAACTTCAAATATTTTTTTTAATTTATTTTATGTGTAATGGGTAGTTCTTTAAGTATTATGTGAAAGAAATAGGGAGGGACTGAGAGAAATGGGTAGAGAGAGAGAGAGAGAAGTGGATTGAGGTGGTTGGATAATAGAAAGTTAGATATTGTGAAAGTTCCAAAAGTGAATTGTTTTAACTATTGATAATCAAATTCAAATCAACACGATTATTCTACTAATTGATTAATATTTAATACTTTATATTGGTTTTTTGGAAAGTTAAAATCCAAGCTCTTCAATCCCCTTTTTATATATAGTAATATAGATGTAAATATTTTTAAAATTTGATAAATTAAAATTGAATTAATATTGTATTATTTTTTAGATAAGGGTACTATTGGCATTTACTACTCTTTCTTCATTACATTCCTATGTTATTTTGTTGCACCAAACTGGAAAATGGAATGGAATGAAATAACTATTTTATTTCTATACATAATAAGCAAAATTATAGAATACTCATTTCAATCCCATTATCATTTTTGAAATCTTACGCATTAATTCATTTAACAGAAAAATGTTAAGAATATTCCAATTTTGATTTCTTATACCTTTTATTATAATTTTGTTCAGAAATTAATTATAAAGTGGCTATACTGTCCTTTGTGATTCTTCTTCTTCTTCTTCTCTGCCCGAACCACGACCTTACCTTCACCTTCCACCACTTGCAGCCAAGATGCTCAGGTGTCATCCCCCATCGCATTGCTTTGTCGTCATCTAACTATCATCGTGGGCATCTATGAAGGTGGAGAGCATCTTTGACGTTGTCAACGCCGCTGCCGAAAGCCATAGCCTCCAGCCTCGGTTGCCACCCAATCAGCACTGCTATGCATGTGTGAAAGAGTGGGATTTAAAGGATTAAAATTTTGACGCACTTGTTTGTTTGAAACTTGAGTCATTATCTAAGACAAGCCTACAAACTTACATTTTTTTCCCAATTCTTCTTATTTCAAGTTTACGCAGAGAATTGTGATGATAATTTGAAGGGTGCTTTTGATGAATTGAAGATTGGTACAGCGGTGGGGTGTTGGATTGTAATCAGAAGAGACGCCATTACGTTCTTTTCCAATTTGAACTTCATATTTCTTTTGATACATGACATAATCTGTCTCTGTTTCTCTCTGTCGTATCTATAATTATCGATTTATTGTTTTTTCTGTTTGAAAAATGGGATATTTGAAGAACAAAAAATGGGAAAATGGATTCTCGGGTAAGAGCTCTTTCTTTTGCAAATAGGGCTCTGCTTTGGTTTACTGGAAAACAAAACAAGGCCATTCATTCATCCTCTCCTTTGAAATTCGTATTTTTTTTTTAATATTCTTTTGTTAGAATTTAGGAATGTTATTGTTAGAAAATCAGGTTAGGAGACGGGAGAAGAAATTATGAAAAAAAAAAAACAAAGAATAAAGATGGAAGATGGGAGAGAAATTCTGGAAATGAAAGGATGACTTTGCCTATCTCCCTTTTTTTAGCAATTATAAAGGGATAAATTTGGTATATCTTGTTCAATAGATTAGTAAAGCTATTAACCAAATACCGTTGAGCACCAGACCAAAAAAGGAGTTATGTGTAACATCTTTTTTAAATTAAGGAAGGACATTGTAAGATTTGAAATTAAAGAAGAGATCCGCGTAATTTTTATAAATTACATGAGATGACAATGTATTTTACTCTTTTTTTTATTCAACCAAACAAATTATAAGATACATTTAATTGAATAAAATAAAATAAAATAAAAATAGAAAAGGAAAACTAAAAAGTTTGTTTGGTTGATAATATAAAAGGGAAATGACCATTGAGTCAAAAGATGGAAAGCTCATTCCATCACTACAGCGATGGAATGAATGCTCGTTCCATCAAATGACAGAATAACCTTTTTATCCCATTATTTCTTTATTTGTTTTTATAATAATAGGAGTGATAAGTTATTTAACATCTATATGTGACATCTTTGGGTCAAAACTAGGATGGTGAAAGGGGAAACCTCTAAGGTAACATCAGGTGTCATTGCATTGCTTAAAAGTGTGTTTGGCATGCCAAAAAGTTATATTTTAACTTATTGAATTAGTCAAATATCTCTTTTTTATATATTAAAGGTATTTGCTGTATTGGCCTTTTGGAAAAAAAAATTCACTTAAGAAGTTACTCCAAGTAATTTATAACATATTATAATAGAGTTTTTAATTATTTTTTTCCCCTAATTTATCCCTCTTTGGTTAATTGACAATTCATCTTCTATTTAATTAAAAACATTCATCTTCAATACTTTTTTTTTCTTAATATCATACTACTTTCAATGTCTTTTTTTTTATTATTTTACAAAGCCATAAAGGACAAAAAAAAGTCCACATATTATTATATATTTGGCATATGCCCATTAATTCAACATAAATAAATAAAAATAAGTAAGTAAATAAATAAATATATAATGTCATAAAATATAATTAATTAAATTTTAAGCTATTTTATTCTTATTTTGAATACATCAATATACTTTGTTCTCAAAATAAATATAAATTAATTTATTCCATACATTATCTAATAATATTAACATGTCATTTAATATTTATAAGCTAATTTAACAATTAATTTTAACAAATATTTCTAATATAATCAATTAACTTATCAACTTTCATAGTTTTTAATTAACAGCTAATAAATAATAACTAGTAAAATAGCTAACTGTATCAAACAAACTCTAAGATGCCTACGCTATCTCTTTATTTGTTATAAAATCAAGATTAACCTTATATCAATATCTAATAAGATAAGATAGGATAAGCTTTTCAATACTTTCATTGTAAAAACATTTTTCTAATATAATTTTGACAATAGACTTTAAAACAGGATATTTTTATATTATTTATAAATTTTATTTTTATTTTTATTATATAGAATTATTTAATATAAATAAAAATAATTGAGTTTTTTAGACTCTAAAATGGTCATGCCATAATAATATTTTGTTATTTAAACTATGACATTTATTCACTTATTAATGAATATAATTTTATTATATTGAATTATTTATTAAAAATTAATAAATTACATTGAGTAAATATTTTTGATAAGGATATTATTATCATCAAATGCCCTTTCACTATTCCACTTCTTTGTTATTTGTTATATCAAATATAAAAATGGAATAAAATGAATGACTACCAAACAAAATTAAGAAATAATAGTTTTATTTCATTCCCATTCTCTTCCTCCTTTCTATTTAATTCTTTTAACTTCATCCAACCAAATGATAATAATAATTTTGCTTGAATAGAATGAAAGAAGAATAAGAATAGACAATGAAATAGCTAAAAAATTTATTTGGTTACCACTGTATGATAAAGATGTCCATTTTATCAAAAAATGAAATCTCTGATCATTATTAGAGTGATGAATATTGCTCATTCCATCAAAGGATGAAATGACACTTCTAAACATTTGCCTCTTATATTTTTTTTTATATATTTTAAAATTATTTTTATATTAATAGATAATAAGAGAGAAAAAAGCTTTTCAATATTTTTATTATAAGTATATCTTTCTAATTATAATTTTAATATTAGATTTTATAATAAGAAATTTGTGTATTATTTATAAAATAAATATTATTTTTATTTTACAAAGTTATTTACAATAAAATAAATTTTAATAAATTAATATTTATTATTCTCTTAACATAATTTTTTATTAATTATAATTTTGATAGTATAATTAAAATATGATATTTTTATTATCTATGATATAAATATATTTTTAAAATTTGATAAATTAAAATTAAAAAAATATTTTATTTTTTATAGGGATATTATGATTATAATTCTCTGTTCCATTCCCATTTCTGGCCAAAGGAGCCGTGAGCTTACCCACTTGTAAACAGTAAGAGCATCATCAGTGTTGCAACTCATTGAAATTATTTAACTTCCTTTTTTATAAGTTTTATTATATCACATCAATTAAAAAGTTATTATTTTATATTAATATACCGTTATTTATATGAACAATTTATCTACATATTGTCATACCAATTAAAGTTACTATTTTTAAGAATCATTTAAAATATTACTGTTGGAGATGCTCTAATGAGGTTTCTGCCGATGGCGCTAGCCTTTACTTTTTCGATGGCCAATTAATAAAACGAAGGTGGTGAATTGCAAGGGTATACTTACTTCGCATGAAATCATGAGATTAAGCATAAAAAACAACAGCTTTAAACAATCAATGGAAATATATATATTAAAGTACCAAAGCTAACTGAGAACAATATTTTAAATTATGATTATAATTACATTATAATTAATAAAACTATAAATAAATATAAAAATATATAATTATTATAATATAAAATTATAATTACAAAATAAATTATAATAATAATGTCACCTGCAATATTAAGTTTACTTACACAAGTATGAACCACAATTTATATATGGTGAGAGCCTAGAACACTAGACCGTGCCCCTTCTTCAGAACTGTGTTTCACTCAACTTGTAAAGTCGCTTCCATAATAAATATGGCAGCCTTTGCATGCAGCCACTTTGTTTTATTCATTTGAGACTGGTCAACTTTTCCCAGAGAATTCTTTTATACGACGATCTACGATCAAAGCCCCAGATCAAGAGCAAATTTCACCCAATTTTAAAATCATTTACTTTATCTTAAAAATTAAAAACGAATGGGCATCAATGGATTTAAATTAAATCATCAATGAATTATAGTTGATGTATTAACTTATTTATAGCTAATTTAAAATATTAACAAAATCATGCATTATTTATGATTTATATATAAAGGACGACATGAAATCTATTAATTTATTTATGTAATTGCTATTGTCTTATATTATATTATCCTCGTAATTTTTTTGATATTATTCCTCTTATCACTACTACTTCTATCACATCTGATTTCACCGTTATTAAATACTTTTTTTTACTATTAGAATTTAAAAATTATATTTTCACTTTCCTTTGAAAATGTTAATCTTTTGTTATTATTTAGTGATACCAATAGTTATTTTTTTTAATATTATTAGAATCTCATAAAATTTTATCGTTATCAAATGCAATTGTTCAAATTTTTAGAACATAAAATGCTGCATTGAATTAAACCCTAAAGCTATTTAATAATCTAAAATTAGTATTACTTTAAGTTTATTAAGAAATTAACATGTAGCAGATTTCATATACGTGAGCAGTGTAAAACAGACTCCAGCTGAGAATTTTAATTAAGGAAGGAAAGATAATAAGAATTTTATGATTAATCCTTCAAAATTCATTAACACCTTTTAATGCTTATTTTTATTTAGTTATCAAATTTAGAGGTTTTCTAATAGTTTTCGAAATATTTAAATAAGAAGAAGGAAAGTTATCTTATCCTTCAATTTTCCATTCTTTTCTTGCATTTTATATTCTTTTGTCGTCTTTCATTCCGTTTTCCTTATTACTCCTAAACAAAAAATATAAAACTTATATAGTCAAACAAGAATGATATATGAAATCTATCGCAAAGAATATTTTACTTCATTCTCCGCCCATCATTGGCATATGCTTCCCTAATTTTTTTAGGTCCATGTACACCTGTTGCTCCACACGAACAAAAGACCAAAGTAGGATTCTTGATCCTTGAAGAATTAAAAAAAAAAAATGGAAAATGGAATCACAAGTACAAAGCAAGTCATGTCATTGTTATAGTGGGAATCTCACATGTCTTTTGTGGCTAGACAATTGGAAGACTGCATAGGCCAACAAAAATTAGGAGATGCTGCATGTATGTGCATAGGGTCAAAAAACAAATCATTTGATAAATTTGACAGAGCTATTCGGGTAAAGAGAGGATGAATTGACTTTTTTTTACAATTTTAGAAAATATTTCGATCACTTAAAAGTTTTCGGAAAGAACATGGAGTTTCGAAAGTGCATGCAGATTCTAAAGAAGCAACCAGAAGCTATTTTTCAAGAAAAATAATTCTAAGTTTTTTAATAATTTGGCACAATAAGTTCAAATACGAGTTTGAATAGAAAAAGAAACAGGAATAGTAAGATAAGGTTCCATTTAAGGATGTTAAATAGAGGGATAGGATTGGATCAGGTTAAAATCCACATGAACTAGGCTTTGATAGCCTGCATTTAAACAGGCCAATGGACCTTTGGACTAGCCTAGCCCATTTTTTTTTTAAATATATTTTATTCATCTATGATATGATTCTAGTTTTAATTTATTTACTTGTAGTTTAAAGTATCACAATTAAATAACCTATAATTTGTAACAATAACACTTTGTCCATCTGTGTTAATTTTCTGTCCACGTTTAATGTATTTTATCACATGCCAATCACAAACTCCCTAATTATCCCTAATTTGACCTTGATTGCATCCTATCGTTTCCAATTTCTTATTTTCCTAAATCAAAAAATATAAAGAAAAGTTTAACTTTGATTTTTAGGGTTTTAGATTTAGTAAAAAAAAAAGAGGAAATTGAGAATGAAGAGGGTGTAATCGTGATCAAATTAGGCTTAATTAGGGAACACATAAATGACATGTGACAAAATCTATTAAATTTGAATGAAAAGTTAGGGCATGTAGGGAAATTAAGTGTTAATGATACAAATCACAAATTGTCTCTTTGCAACATTTTAAATCATGTATGGGTAAATTGAAACTAGAGTCATATCACATGTGAATTGTTATGAGTGAGATACGGAGCCCCCTGAATGGGCTGATAAAAAACCCAGGCAGTTATAGAGCTCTAGCTCGATAAGGTGTTAAAGGCACGGAGCTTCAGCTCGCGTGATTAACAACCTTCCTCACGCGAGCTCGTTTCAGCGAGAGCAAGCTCGATCTCAGAAGAAGGCAGCAACAACCTCTGAATAAGAGAATCTAGTTTGCCCAGAATGACTTTCACCCAGAAATTCCATGAGTAGGAGACAAGTGTACGACATACTCAGGAGACAAGGGTCTCGTTCGCAAAATGCAATCTGCAGTAATCGAAATTAAAAAATACACTTTGTCTTATACGAACACTGCATGATGTAACATATTTACAACTTGTAAATTTACTATTATAGCCTCATCTCCTCTATAAATAAGAGGAAGCAATACTTTGTGAAAGGGGGAGGAAAGAAGCTAAGGCTGAAAGATCATATTGAATCTCTGTAGAAATCCTTCCATATCAATATACTACCATGGATGTAAGATTTGGTACTGTTCAAATTTGGCCAAACCATGTTAAAAAGGCTTTGCATTTCTTGTCATTTTCCCTCTTCTTGCCTTATTGCATCAATCTACTGAAATTAGAACCAAATTGCAGTTTGAGTCCCAAAAGAACCTCTTTTGTTGGCTGGATTCCGACAGAACCAAAATCCATCGTCAACATGAATAAAGTATATTTTTTTCCTTTTTTTTTGGTTAATTTAGCTCAGATTCTCTATGACAAAAAAAGAAAAAAAAACTAGTTTCATTGAAGGTGCCTTATTAACCAAAGCTTCATAAATATTTTTTTTATTGATAGAAAGATTTGATGAACTGTACTGCCACACCAGCAGTGAAATAGGAATGACAATAGGGTAGGATGGAGGCAAATCAAGCTTCTCTTGTCTCATGCTTCATTATCAAAGACAAAATTTGCCTTGCTCCATCATCAGGGACAAAATCTGCTCCATCCCCATACACCATGGGGCAATAAAGTTCCACAAAGACTTTCCTAAGAATGATAAATTTTTTTTGAACAAAATATAAATTTTAAAATTAAGTGTTACAAAATTATATGTAATTACTAAATAATCTCAAACATAAATAAAATTATAAATTTACATATAATCAACAACTCTTTTAAATTATTTATCTCAAATTAAGTCGATGATACAATTATCTAATATACTTGATGCATATAAAATATGATAAATGTATAAGCATATAATTTGAAAATACTTAAGCATTCTTATTTAAAATGTTTTACATACTACAAAGTAAAAATAAAACAATATTTTTCAAATTTGGAGCAAAGCAGAGCACAATAAGGGGGAAACTATGATTCTTGACCATCCCCAAAATTTGGAACGATTCAAGCAAACTTTTGCCCCATCCCCATTCCCATAAGGCAAAAAAACTTTCCATCCCTGCAGACCATGGGGCAATTCCAGTGGATATCCCCAAATTTAGGACAAATTGTCATCCATATCTGCAAATAGATACTTTGTATGCTGTAATAAAAGAAATGGTTGCTTGAAAAGCATATGTTTTCACCTATCTTATAGTACATAAACAATTAAAAATTATTAAAAAGATCCAAACTCAAACCCACAAGAAATAAACAGAAATAGGAAGCTAAATAGGTTAGGCGTGTGCTTTGCAAGCAATCTGATTGCTTGAAAAGCATGTGTTCTCACCTCCCAAACACTATCATCTATGTCAAATTTCAAAATTATACATGTAACAATCCAATTCAAATAACATAGAAAGGATGTTTAATGTCAAAAGGTAACTTGCATTCTAAAACTATTGTTTGATTAATTGTTTGTTTTGTTTTAATTTGGGCTAAATATAAAATATTGTGGATTGAGTCAATAGGTTGGGTTTGGTGGGTTGCTTATTGGGTTAGGTTAGTGGGAAGACCAAATAAATAACAATGGATATAAAAAGGACTGATCCACATTCGTGTGGGTCTGGTCTTTTCGAATTGCAATCCCCCAAGCTAAATCCATTCAGGCCTGTTTTAAAACATATTTTTAAACAGGCATCCATACACCACATCTTGTTCGTTCCAAACCCATGGGCTGGCATGTTTAACATATCTAGTTTGATTGTCCAAGAGAAATCCATCTTGGGTTTACTCCTCTCTACTTAGGCTCTCAAGGATCACTTAAGGTATTTGCTAGTTGTTGAAGAGATACACCCCTTTCTCGTACAGTCCCTTTACAATTTAACACGTGGTTCTTTCTCACAAGAACCAAATATAACTTTCTCATCAAAGCTCTAACCTAGCCCTCCTTTTTCTCTATCTCTTGCTAGCAAATACAAGCAAATATCACAAGGTAACAAAGGGTGTGTTTGGTTACTTGTTTTAAAAAACAGTTTTTTATTTTTATATTTTTAAAAATAAAAAACTTTACTTGGATAACAATTTTTACAATCAGTTTTTAAAATTTTTAAAAACAATTCCCAAAATTACTATTTTAAAAACAAGAAAATAGAAATAGCTCTTTGATGTTTTTGTTCCCAAAACAATTAAAAATACGGGGAACAACTTGTTCTCGTTAATGGCACAATGATAAATAAGGAACTCTGCAAATAAGAAGCCTGCCCGATATCCCATTTCCCTCAGTCACCGAGCAAACCCATCTTGAATGCAAACCATTGCCGGCGTAGTCTCAAAGCTTCCCTTGTAGGCCATTGGAATACCATCTTACGGTAATTTTGGGATTTTGGTTTCTTGGTCTTTCTGGAGATGATTTGGAGTTAGTCCTAACGTCCTTTCATGG
>JANHAO010015092.1:0-15001 GCA_026873985.1 Saraca asoca | reverse complement strand
TATGTCAGAATTACAGAAACTGCTCAATTATGGCCTATTATGCAGAATTTGCAATATGATGCCAATTGACACAAATTCATAAATGTACACTAGCACAGCTAGAAACATCTCATTTTGGGTCTTCAAATGCTAAGGTTGAAGATAAATAATTGTGTCAAATATTGTGTTATCAGAGTGCAAAAGCTAAGTGTGGGAGAATGTGATAACATAATATTTGACACATTTATTTGTCCTCATACTTATCATTTTAAGGTCTAAAATGACATGTTTCCAGCTATGTTAGTGTATATTTGTGATTTTGTGTCAATTAGAATTAATTTGCAAAATTATGCATAATTGGCCACTTTGAGCAGTTTTTGTAATTTTGATATATCTTAAGCTATACTTATCCAATTGATATTATTCTTATCTTGTAGGAAATCTAAGAGATAGATCTACAACTTTCATGAAGACTACAAAAGTTGAATCACACAATTAGCCATCAAAAATTGGAGCTCAATCCGATATCAGAAAACTACCTTAGCATTATCTCGGGTAGTCGACCTTCATGCATTCACCAAACCATAACTTGAGCTATAGAGATCCAAATGAGATGAAATAAGGCCCAAATGGAAGCTAACAGATAAAGACACATTTCATATGGAGACTTCCTGAGCTTAAATGATCAAATTGGGCATCAAAAATAGGCTGCAATTTGGAGGTAGAGAAGCTGCGAAAATAGGCTATGTAGAATTGGTATTTTAAGGCCCCAATTGTCATGGATCTAAAGCCCAATCCACCATCTCTCACACCACCTAGCGAGAAACTTGAAAGAGAGCCAAAAAGACAGAAGAAAAAGAGGAGAAGTAGTCTGCAAAAGGGAGCACAGCACACAATAGCAGAGCAGCTACATCAGCCAATCATCATTACCTACTCCCACTAAGCATTCTGCTTTCCCTTCTTTACTCGAGTAGAACCATTTTTGGAAAGAATTTTGCTTAAGCTTTGAAGCTAAGTTTTAGGTAGTTTTCATGTAGTTCCAATAGCTTAGGTTTGTTCATATTTTTCTTCCATTTTTCTTTGTATTTTTGGCCTCCATGGAAGGCTGAAGTTGTAACCAGTACAAGAAGCTGCAACACTTGAAGATTAATGAAGAGGTTTTGTTCTTTCATTTTACATTTAATTGTTGACCATTTATTTCCTATTTTCTCTCTGTTTTTACTGAGTTTTCTGAATTGATTGGCTTCAATTAGTTTGGTTAACTAAATGATTGTGGCTTCATGATAGACATTAGGAAGAGGATAGGAAAACTAGCTAATACATTGAGCTTTTGATATGTTTGCTTCTTGGCTAAATCTTGATTGCTTAGGATAGATTCATTAATCATCTCAAGGCTTCTTGTTATGGTTTTCAACAATTGAATGAACTTTAAGTGACTAAGGATGCATTAATCTCAAGCTAGTTGGTTCCTTTGGCTGGTTGCATGTTTTCATTGTGTTTTTGTTTCTGCATTGCATGTTTTATGTTAGTTTAGCTTAGGACTTAATTCTGCCAACCCCCTTATTTTTCCAACTCTTAATTGGTTGATATCATCTAACAAATGGTCTTTGGGTTTGACCTGGTATTGCTCTATGTGAAAAATAGTTTAGTGAAATCTGATTTATAAATTTCTAATTTGACGGTTTCGACACGCACGATCACAAACATGTTAGTCTATTTCAAGTGGTACCAAAGAAAATTAGAATTGTTGTAGTGAAGAATCAAAATGATGAGCTTGTTTTAACCAGAATTCAAAATGGTTAGTGTATATGCATAGATTACTACAAGTTGAATGCATCAACCAAAAAAGCTATTACTATTTGCCCTTCATTGAGCAAATGCTTAAGTGTTTGGCTCACAAATCCCATCACTGCTTTCTTGATATTTATACTTGTTACTTTTAGATTGTGATCACACTAGAAGATCATAAGAAAACAATCTTCCCTTGTCCATTTGGAACATTTGCCTACATGAGAGTGCTCTTTAGGCTTTGTAATGCACCTGTTACTTTTTGTTGGTGCAAGGTGAGTTTCTTTTTAGATTTTTTAGGACATTGCATGGATTTGTTTATGGATGACTTTACTATTTATGGTAATTTATTTGATGCATGCCTAGAGAACTTGACCCATGTGCTTAAGTGTTACATAAAGACTAATCTTGTTTTGAATTTTGAAATATGTCATTTAATAGTCAAGTAAGGAATGGTTTTAAGGCATGTAGTGTCAAGTAAAGGCACTAAAGTAGGCAAAAATTGATTTGATCTTGAGCTTCCCTAACCTCACAAGTGTGCGAGAACTACATTCTTTTCTTAATCATACAGGCTTTTACCACAAGTTCAAAGATTTTTCTAAAATAACATTGTCTTTGTCCAAATTGTGGCATAAGGAGATCCATTTAAGTTCAGCCAAGAATGCAATAAGGCTTTTGATAAGTTGAAGGTTGCATTGACATCAACTCCTATCATTCAACCTTTAAATTAGGAGTTGCCATTTGAAATAATATGTGATGCAAGTAATTATTCTTTGGGTGCAATTTTGGGGCACTATGTTAGCAAGTAAGCTCATTTGATCCATTATGCATCAATGACTCTTAATCTAGCCTAATGCAACTACTCCATAATAGAAAAAGAACTTTTGGATGTAGTACTTTCTTTAGATAAATTTCATTCTTATCTATTTGGGTCTAAGATTGTTGTATTTTCTGATCATGCAAATTTGAAGTATTTACTATCTAACAAACAAGTGAAGCCAAGACTTATCAAATGGATTCTATTGTTGCAAGAATTCAATCATCAGATCAATGACAAGAGAAAAGTTGACAATCTGGTAGTAGATCATTTGAGCTAGTTAACAAGACATTTTTCCTGATGAGAAACTTTTTAAGTTGGAAAGTAATATTCCTTAATATGCTGATTTGGTGAATTACTTAGTTGTTAGGAGTTTCCTTAATGACTTGAGTAAAGCTAAAAAGGATAAGCTAAAATATGATGTTAAATATTATGTGTGGGATTATCCTTATTTGTGGAGGCATTGCTCAGATCAAATTATTAGGAAATCTATGCTTGATTCTGAATTCCAGTTTATCTTTTCTTTTTGTTATGCATATGCATGTGGTGGACATTTTAGGCCCAAGAGAACAGCTAAAAAAGTATTAAATTGTGGTTTTTATTAGTCTGCTCTATTTCATAACTCTTATATGTTTTACAAAAGTTGTTAGCAATGTCGAAAGACAAGTAATTTGATGTGTAGGGTATTGATTTCATGGGTCTATTTCCTTCATCCTATGGTTTTCTTTATATCTTGATTGTAGTTGATTATGTTTCAAAGTGGGTGGAAACAAAAGCCACTAGAAATAATGATTTCAAGATTGTTGTAAGTTTTATCAAGATTAACATTTTTAACAGGTTTCGAATTCCAAAAGCTTTGTTAGTGATTAGGGAACCCATTTTTGTAATTAAGCAGTTAAGGCTTTGTTGGCGAAATATGGATTTTTTCACAATACATCTACACCTTACCACTCTCAAACAAATGGACAAACTGTAATATTGAACAAAGAAATCAAGTTCATATTAGAGAAAACAATGAAGCCAAATAGGAAGGATTGGAGCCTTAGACTTGATGATGCATTATAGGCCTATAGAACAATATACAAGATACTTATTGGGATGTCTCTTTACAAGCTTATTTTTGGAAGAGCATATCACTTTCCTGTAAAGTTACAACACAAGGCTTTTTGGGCAATGAGGAGTTACAGTATGGATATAGATGAAGCTGGTGAATAAAGGAAGCTGTAGTTGCAAGAATTAGTGGAGATTTGGCTTGAAATTTAGGAGAACTTATCATATACAAGGGAAAAATCAAGGCATTTCATGATAAGATGATTGCTAGGAAGCAATTCCTAGGTAGGCAAAAAGTTCTACATTATAATTCAAGATTTCAGTTGATGCTTAGTAAGTTACATTCTTGTTGGATTGGACTCTTTGTTGTAACTAGTATATTTCTTTATGGTGCAGTTGAGATCAAGATTTAATAGCTAACAAAGTGTTCAAGGTTAGCGAGCATAAGCTCAAGTCATTATTTGAAGGTTTCTAAGAACATGCAAAAAAGGAAGTTATGCTAGGGGAACTAGTTTATTTAGATGGTCTTGGTTAATAAGAAAAAATCACCCTATCGCACCAATAATATTAAACAAGATGCCCTTCTTGAAAGGCAACCCAAACGATTTGTATTCTTTCCCTATTTCATTTATTTCATATACCTATGATTTGTTGATTTTATACTTTACATTGAGACAATGTGAAATTTAATTGTGGGAGGGAGAATTTAGGATGCTTTTCAAATTTTAATTACTAAGATTGTTGTGTTTGTGTTTTTTTAAAAGAATTTGTTTTTGTTCATGTAGGTGCTTTTCAATGATGTTAAGTTTGTCTATGCCATAAGTAGGAATCAATAGAATTTGAATGTTATATAGCATAATTGAACAAATTATCTTGCATTTTGAATCTTGAAATTGATTAGTTTAGTGATGGATTTTACAATGTTAATATATTGAATTTGGTAGACATTTAACCTGTGAGGTTTTAAGCTTATGAACTGAACATGTATATCAATTTCCTCTTCTTTATTGTGTGTGATATTCTTCTATGGATTTGTTTCTCTAGAACTTACTTTAAGTATTTTTGAGATTACATTGGTACATGCATGCATAAATATGATTAAGGCATTATTTGATTGAGTCACTTTTGTCCCATTAACCAACCTTGCAACTAACCATTAATGAGCCCTTTTAAGCCTAATTGACCCTCTTTTTTTTTCTTATTATGTAGCCTATTAACAAGTTCAAGTCTTTAATATATTTTTAATATATTTACCTAACTTTAGGGATTAGTAGAGCATTTGATTAATTAGTGGGATAGGTTATTAGACAAATGTGAGGGTATGATAATTATTTGGTGAAAAGGAGAATGTGATCATTATAATGGTCAAGGAAAATTAAAAGAAGAAACAAATGAAAGCAAAGAAAAAATAAAGTCCAAAGAGAAAGTACTCAAAAGAAAATGAAAGAAAAGTAAAGGAAAAAAAGTTAGAAAAGATAGAGCTCAAAATAAAACAAACCAAAAAGAAAAGAACAAAATAGATAGAAAAAGAGAGTGAAAAAAAGAAGAAAAAGGAAAAGGCAAAAAGAAAAGGAGAATTTGATCAAGTTAAAATTTGTGATGTTAGATTCTAGTTTTAATTGTTTTGTTTATTTGTTTAAATCTATACCCTAATATTCTATTAATCTATTTGGTTTTGTACTTTCATATTTATATCATTCCTTACTTTTTCCTTAACCCCATTACAACCCTTGAAATGTCCTTTTGATTTGTGTTGTGCATATGATTTAAGTAGTGGAGATTAGATGATAAGCAAACTTATGATAGTGCATTTTCATATAATGAATTTAAGTGAAACACTTTCCTTAAACATTAAGAGAGTTAAAAAGCTTATCTTGTGAGGGGTCTGCAAATTTGGTTTACTTCATTTTGAATGAAATCACTACGCTAATTGATTTTGAGTTGTCAAAAGTGTTACTTCATGATGTGATATGTCTCCTGAGAATTGCTATTGTTTTCTTGCTTATGATTTTGCAATCTTATTATTATTGAAGTGTTAGTGTTTAGATTTTGTTTTGAGTTAACTTTGGTGTCTTATCCAAAGACGTGCAAAAGGTAATTGTGGAGGAATTTGATTAGTGCAATATTCATATATTTTATGCTCCATTTAGTCTTTTCTCATGATTATGTGCAAATTAAAGTACTTGTGATTGGTTTCATGATTTAGTCAAATTTGGGATTAATTTGGCAATTTGACATTGATTCAAACTTTTGGATAGAATTTTAGGCCTCTAATTGGATTGATTCTTATATCATTGGAATGTTAAGAGAGATGCCTACAATTGTTGCAAATATTCTCAAGCCTAATTTGGATGTTTAGTAGGTTAAGATTAGCTTAGAAGTCGAAACAAAGTGCTAACCCACTGATCTTGAACTAGTTATGATAATTTTATTATTTTTGGAGCTCCAATCTTTCAAACGGTGCAAACATAAGCCAATTAGATAGTTAAGATTCACATACACAATTTTCATGAAGGGCTCAAGGTGAAACAATGCCATTTTGAAGGAGTTGCAAGGTTGTGAAGCTGAAAGGTAGAATTCGTTACGAGTTAGTTGCAAAATTTGTTTCAAGTTTTGACTTTTAAGTTAGGTTAGAAACATTTGTTTTAAGCAAATTCTGAACCATTGGATTGCTAAAGAGCAAAGTTGTAATTCTTATGAAGACATCAAGATCTAATTGTGCCTTTATCTAACACAATTCAACTGTCCAAGTAGAGAAAAGAGTGAGCTTATAAAAAAAAAAAACCCTAGTTAAAGCATTTAGAGATTCATTCTTTCATTCTATTTTTTTTTTCTCTAATTTTGTTAGGATGAAGGAGCTCTTCTCAGGTAAGAACACTAGTCCTTTTTAGGTTTTTTTTTTCTTTTCTTCAATTTTCATTTTTAATTATTTTATAGTGAGTAGCTAAACTCTTCTTTTAATTTATAAGAAATTCTGCACATTAAGACATCAATCTCTGTTTTAATTGCACATGATAATTATTTAATAGAATTTGGTAAGTGATTACCTATTATGGTTATCTGCTAGCTTAAACTTCATAATCTGTAATTATTATGATAGTTTAATGAAATAGCAATTGAGTGTTATGATTATGCGTTAATATATGATTGTTTATCACCCAACGAAAACATAAAATTGATTGAATAACTATACGCTAGAGTATGATTGTTATCTATTCTTATTCTCTTCTTGTTCTTAATACTATTGTTTCTCTAGAGACAAGGTTATAGGAATGAGATGAAAGTCTACTCCATCCAAAGTTTCATGCACGAGATAGAGATATATAATGAATTTCATATATATGTTTACAAGTTTATTATGTTTTGTAGGCATCAAATACTATAAAAAGAGGATGACATATAATGGAAGAGCATTTCAACTTGAGATGAAGTACTAATTTATCATAGTTGATAAATATATATATATATATGAATTTAACATTTTATTTATTTGTGTTTAGATTATTTAATAATTATTTAAACTTGTAGCACTTGAATTTAAGATTTACCCTTTTTCTTATTTTATTTTGTTTTTTATGATCTCTTGAAAATTTTGAGGGAATCCACTGCCCCATGGGACACTGTGATGAAACAAAGTTTGTTCATAGCATTGAGTATAGAGCAGGGAGACGGAAAAGATTTCCCATTCACAAGATTGTGGAGGATTGCTCTGCCCCATTGCCTTCTCTTACCTTTGCAATAATCAAATGTCTCACGATTAGGAGAAATTCTTTTGTATAGGCATACACAACATTAAATGTACACTAAGAAACACCAATCTTTTATTTTATTTCCCATCATATTATTATTGATGCACTCACTTTTCTTTTTCTTCCTCCTACAACCCATACATAAAGGGTCAGGTCTAACTCATTTATTTATTTATTGAACTATCATTATTTTTTCTATTATTTTATTCTAATTTATTGTAATTATTTTTTTTATCATTATAATTACATTTTACTGTCACTATTAAAATTATTTATGTATTTTTACAATTTTTATGAAAAATTTTCATACTTTCATATTTTTTTTATTGAAAATTATAATTTTTATATAAAAATAAAAAAATTTTAAAAATTTTTATATGCAATTTTAAATGATTATAACAAGGTTTTAGAAGGGCTTTAGCAGGTGATTAACATTACACTTTATTTTTTATTGCTTTGGATTTCTAGTAAGTGTTTTATAAAAAAATTTTAAGTGATGATTTTGAAATGTGATTTATCTAGACAGTATTTTTCATTCAATTTTTTTTTGTCACAGGGACAATATTTATAATTTTTAATACTAATATAAATTATCTACTAAATTTATCTAGTTGTACAAGAAAAAAAAAATTAACTTACAGGAAATCGTTCGTAACCAGCGAGTTGGGACAGAGAAGTCTTCGGATCCATTTTGCAATTTTTTTTTGCAATTTCAAAAAAAAAAAGAAGGGGAAAAGAGTAAAAACACTAATGATATAGGTTGCAACTTTGCCACATGTCATGCTTTCATTTGTTAGTTGGTATAAGTATCCATGCCTTTTGATTTTGCTTAAAGTATGGAAGAACTCATTTTTTTATTTTTAAATTTATAGATAGAGCAGCTAATTAGTTTTAATTTTTATTTGTACTTAATTTATTATAATATTTTTTATTTAAAAAATATTTATTTAAGATAATATATATTTACATATATATATGAATCTTTAAGATCGTATTTGATTTGTTTAATATATTTATTTAAGATAATATATATTTACATATATATATGAATCTTTAAGATCGTATTTGATTTATTTAATATGATAAATAAATTTAAATTAATTCAAAGATAATAAATTGGATGAATTTATAGTTATTCATTTAATATGATAAATAAATTTAAATTAATTCAAAGATAATAAATTGGATGAATTTATAGTTATTCATTCATTTTGTCATTTCTATTTCTGATTTTTATATAAGAAGAGAAAAATAATATGTCGTTGATTTAGTATCAAATGTGACGTGGTTTAGTTGAGCAACTTGAGATAATTAAGGAATTCTTGTAAATGACCTAAACACAAGTAATATGTACTAAACTTCGGTCAAATTTCTTTCCACCTCTTCTCTGAGTAAAGGCCGTTGCATCAAGCAAATCAAATTTAAGCAGACAAAACCAGTACTGCTTTTTCCTTTTCAAATCCAACCCAAGCAGATTACTTTCAATGAATGAATGAAGAGCAGCTGTCTAACCTGAAATTTTATATAAAAGAAGCCAAAGAGAAAGAGAGATAAGCATGCCAGGTGATCATGCTAAATGATACAGCTTTTTGAACTTGAAAGACATATCTTAGCAAAAAGCCTAAAAAGTCACCTTTTTCCAAGAGACTTTATATTCAAGAGCACTATGTATGAAGCTAGTTTATCCACGTTAATTAATTGGATATCTGGAAAGTTGAAAAAAGCCAAGTGTAGGAACACTTTTGCTTATGCAAATCCAAATTTGAATGATCCCCATTTGTATAGTTCTTTCTGGTTTCTATATTCATAATTTCTGATCTTAAATTTGAGCTTACAAGCACATTCCTCTTGTACCCAAATAAGGAAACCTCTTTTCTCCTTATCTTATCCTTTGTTTCTCTTGTTAAAGAGCCTGCTCATATTGGGGGCATCCTATTGGAGTTGCATGCCATCAATTAAGAGTGAATCCCATTGATGGTTGGGCCTCAGCAGTTCAGGTTAGAAAATATTAGTTACATGTATTAAGTTTCACATTATCTCTCATGTACATACGCAAAATTGTATAGAATAAACTGGTTCAATTATTTTAAATAAATGGAACCAGTTTATTTGTACACCTCCAACTACACAACCTTTATGTTTTTTCTCTCCTCTTTTGTTTGTTAGTATATATATATATATATATATATGACGTGGTACATGCCGTGCACATGAAAAATTCTGAATATAAAGATAACACAATAAATACAGTCCCACCTTGTTTCGACAACTAAAATCAGCTTGTTCCAAGTAGGGACACCAATTGAACCATTGTCTAGGAATTCAAGGCCTTGATGGGCCAATAACCAGTTTGGATCAGTTCCTTAACACATCCTTTGCTGGAAATTAAACTGGGGTGGCTTTCTTTTGGTCTACAATTATATCTCCAACCCATCAAGATCCGCAACTCATCAACATTATCCAATGATGATCCACTAGGGTTTATCTTAAAAGGAGACTAGTACTCAAAAAAACATATATATAGCATTAAAAGATAGGGACTCTTGGATAAACCATGACCATGAAACTCAACTTTAAGAATACATGGTGTATATCAAAAGAAAGCCACAAAACATGTCAAAACATGGATTCTTCCAAGATTATCAATGCTACTATTCATAAATAGTATGATGATGAAGATAAAGATGCTGTTTAGAACGACAACATGGAAATGAGGACAATTGTACTTGAACCGTCTCCGGTGCCGGATTTGATCCTTCTGATGTGTCTGGGCCAAATATTTGTGGCAATTGTCCAACTGGGTTAATGTTTTATGTTTGATGTTGGCCGTTGATGGAATTGAGATATGAAGCTCAGCAAATAAGCAAAGGTTAGTTGAGAAATCTATGATGATTTCTCCTGTGTTTTGTGGCCTTGCATTGAGCAGCTTCTTCACCAATAATAGAGTAACCAAATGAGTGTACTGCAATCAACTTGGCTTGAAATGTTGTTGTAATTTGTAGCAATGAAAATAACCTAACATGTGTGAAGATACAGGCAAGATGACAGCAAGCATCCAATGCACACAAGTTTAGTTAAACATTGATTAATGTTGTCTCAATTTATGTGCTAACCAAATTATCTTTATTTAATGAGTCTTATCTATACATCAATTTTTAAATAGGGATAGTGATTGGCCCATTTAACCAAATTTGAATCAGAGTTGCCAAGGATGGTGATACTGTGATAGTTACTTGCAATGACCTGTCAAGGTCAAGTGCCTTCAAAAATCAAAGCAATTAATCTCCAAGAGAAACGCTAAGCAAAAAGTTTTCATGTAATTATTCTATACTACGTTTTAAGTGTTTAATGACGATTCAGTCAGGAGGTAAATGTTAAATATTATACAATTATTTTCTTTACAAATCTTTCACATAATCATTCTAATCTAATTTATTTTTTTATGAATAATTACAAATTCAATGGTTAAAATTATGTGAATGATTTGTGTAAAAAATACATGTATAATTAGATAATTTCATATAAAAAAATAATGTGAAAACTATGCCTTAAAAAGCACATGTGACCTTGTATGAACTTGCTTAGCAAAAGCAAAATGTGCTTCTTCTACTTCAAATACTAGTGGTGGGAAAAGAGTATGATACATTTGATACAACAAGTGCCAACATCAAGACCTTTTTTTCTCCCAAATCTTGCTACAAATAAAAGAATCGATTTTGCAGCTGAACTTATTGTGGTGGCTAGGAAAAGAAAAAGGGGGGGGGGGGAGGAATTAAATTCACCCTATTAGATGAATGAGGGAAAAATTGACTAGACAATATGATCTTAATGGAACTGTCATGGTCATCTCCATCAAATGGCCCTGAACTAAACTTGAAGCAGGTTTCAAAATTAATGCTGGTGGTTGATACATGACTTTATTTCTCACCTATAGTGTGTCTCTTCTGGTTCATATGCAACACACGTGTGTTCGTGCCCACTACTCCGACATTTAGGGATGGGATTTATACCTAAAGAAAAAGTTAGTTCCGTATTTGAGTTTGCTCCCAATCCGGTCACTTTTCAAGAAAGTGAACTCGACACTTGCTGTCCATTTCTTTCTTTAAAAGTGAGATAATTGTGCATTAGATTAATTGTGTGAGTAGCATTATTAGTATGTTATGAGTTAAAAGAATAATATTATATATACGTGTTACTTCCCATGTTATTTTTTACATTATCTTTCACGTTGAAGGATGATCTAAAACTCATAAAAAGAGCCTAGATCCTAATATCTTTTTGTAAAATTTTTGCTAAATTTCGATGAAACTTCAAAGAAAAATCTTATCGTGAGATCACTACTACCTTTGGCCCTTCTTTAGATTCATCACTGCCAGTCTAGCATGTATTATGCAGTCTGAATTAAATTAGGTAAGATTATTTTAGTATAGACAGTAATATATATGCAACTGTGAACGAGTAAGTGAATATGTAGAATTGATATTCTTCTCAATCAGAATTTAACTTTTATAAAATACATGATTATAATTGTTGGTGAAAAAATAAAAAAATAAAAAATTATAATTTAAAAATTATATTCTAATTATTTATTATTTATTAAATTTAAAATTTTGATTTTATTATCAATAACTATTATTTTATACTTTATCATTTAAAATATAGCTTGTATCTCATATATCTTATCATTGACTGACACCAATATCTAGATGGAAAGTTAAAGTTGTTGTATTAAGTTTGCAAGTGTAGTTCTTTAATGTCTTGGCAGTGGAAAAGGCCATATCACCATTATTGTTTGCTCCTTTTGTGGGACTTCAAAATATATTAACTTCTATATCGTGATACATCTGAAAATTTTATAATGTTTCATGTTTTGAATTTAATATAGGCGCCTGATCACCATGACATATGCTTTCTGCTATTCAAAACTATATCAGTTATCATGGATTCTCTATTTGAACCTGCCAGTGGTTGGAAATTGAAATATTAACCACTAAGAGACTTAGTTATTATGATGAAAGAAAAACTTAGTTATAGAAACTAGCTAAAGAGGAGACAGTTAGATATTAATGGGCCATATTAAATCTGTCACAGTCAAAAGAAATTACTTGCTAAACAATTAATTAATCACAATTACCTTAATAGAGTGACTTCTAAGCTCTTGAAATAATGGTGGGATCAAGATAATAATTATTGAACATCTGTGTGACAATAGATATACATAAAAAGTTAGGTAGTGGTGCATGGTCATAGGATACACATAGCCAACACACCCACTTAAAAAACTCAATTCCCACTCAAACTGGTTGAAGTCTATGGAATCCAAGGAAACAAAGCTCTTTGCCCCCCACAATCTCTTGGCACGGACCTACGGTTCCCACATCTTGTAGAGGATGAAAGAGTAATTCTGTTTTTCTCTTGTGAAGTAATGTTTACTGTACCCTTAATAAAATTTAACTTAAAAGATTTCATTTGTTCAGCAGTTTCATCTGTTTAAATTCTACTAATAATATAAATGAGTATGAATAAATTTATAAATCCATATTTAACAAAATCTGATTTAAACTAAGAGTTTTGTCTATTTAAATTTTACTAAGCATGTAGGCAAGCACAAATATATTCACAAATCTAAGTGCAATACTATCACAACAAAAATCTGTTTAAATAGCAAGTTTGTTTTATTTATTTATTTATTAGTCTTACCTGTTTAAATTATAAAGTATACAAATGAGTACTAATAAATTTACAAATTAACCTGTATGACATCTCAATTTCTAGGATAAAAAGCAGTGTTCTCCTTGTGCCCCGCTTCTCAATTTCTAAAGCACAAATTTATATGATGTGGGCCTCACACAAAGAAAGCTCCAAAACTTCATCATATAAAATTATGACCAGTTATTGATTATTCTAAACTGACCCTCCCACTACTCTCAATTATACCAAACACGTTGATCTCTCTTCGCATCCTTATATACATTCCTCTCGTTAAATTTTCTTATCCCAACTTGACCTCCAAACACCATCAAAGCATCTCTTGCCTATATACTTCCAAAACAAGTGCCAAAAAAACCCCATTCATCATATCAAGAACTGCATGCACTATGTCCATAGCTGCAGGACTCGTAGACTCAGAAAAAACCTACAAATCCTTCCACAGAAGGAATGATTCAGGCGAGCTCGACGTGTTTGAAGCCGCCCGGTATTTCTCCGGCTACAATGAAGCCATTGGCTATAATAACAGCACAAGTTTCACTCACAAGATGATCATGAGAGAAGAAAGGCATGGACATAAAGGCAGAATCAGCTTAGACATGCCTATGAGAAATTTACTTCCTCAACAATTCCATGGTGTTGTTGTGGAGAAGCAAATGAAAGAGAAAAAGAACAATAAGCAGCCAAGCTCTCCAGGAGGTAGGCTTGCCAGCTTCTTGAACTCTCTCTTCAGCCAATCTGCATCAAAGAAGAAGAAATCATCGAAATCAAGTTCACAATCTATGAAGGATGAAGACGAAAGCCCGGGCGGGAGGAGGAGGAGGAGGAGCAGCATTAGCCATTTCAGAAGCTCAAGTAGTAATAGTGCAACTAATGCAGACTCAAACAAGTCAATATATTCTTCTCTGAGTTCAGGGTTTAGGACACCACCCTATGTACAAACCCCAACAAAGGGCTGCAGGGAATTCAAATCCTTTCCAGAACAAAGACCAGTTGTGTCCTTGTCAAAGTGCAATGGAATATCACAAGCAAAATCCAGTACCTTGCAGAATGATCAATTATTGTGGGATGAGAAGAAGAAGAGAAATTTGACTTGGTTGGAAGAAAACCAGAAATATGGAAATGGGGTTTCTGAGAAGCACAGGAACTTGGGAAATGAAATCTCTGAGAAAGAAAAAATTTGGGTGGGAAAATATTTTCCAGAGGAAAAGGAGTTCAGGAAGTTCAGTACTACTGAAATGGATATTGATGATGGTGCAGAAAGTGATTCAAGCTCTGATCTATTTGAGTTGCAGATCTATGACTTGGGTTACTGTTCAAGTGGTTTGCCTGTCTATGAAACTACCAACGTGGATAACATCAAGAGATCAGCAGCACCAATTTCCAATGGCCCTCTGTGATAAGAAGATATTAATATAATAATACTGTATATCTAATTTCTCCTTCTTAATTAATTCTTATTGAAGTGATTTAGAAGCTTTGAAAATGAGAAAAAAAAAAAAGAAATCTCCCTAGATTTTGGTTGTTTCTTTAATTTTCTTTTCTGCTTTTTTTTTTCCCTTGTTTGTTCTTCTTTCATGTACAGTTTGGAATGTTGGCTTGTCTTGTTATCCTTTAGTATTTGCTTTTCTTTGCTTTTGGGATGACTTTGATGAGAGTGAAAAATAATAACATGAAATGTCCTCCATTAATGGCGTGATCAGATTTAATTTGTGCCGTGATTTTAGTTCTGTAACAAGATAACTAATTGGATAATTAACTGCTAACACATCCACCAGCCTTGTTGACTTTGGAGAAGAAACAATCATGAAGAGAACCTTGTGATAAACCCTTTTACCTTCTTCAGTGTTCTTGTTTTCTTATACGAATTACATATATAGAAAAATCTGAACATGTGGAATCAATAAAC